>PVKM010046501.1:0-11709 GCA_004027735.1 Carollia perspicillata
GAAGTTGAGTAAACCATTTGTGACTAACTCTGGCCAATAAATTGTGAGTGAAAGTTATGTGTGGCTGAGGCTGTGGAAATCTCACATTTAAGGACCCAGGCTCTCTTTTCCCGTGCTGAGTGACTGGGAGAACTTATGTTCTAGGTGGTGCAGCCACAACATAGTCAACACCCACTGGCCTGGGATCCTGAGTGACTGTGAAGTTGAGCTCCATCTCACCAAGCAAAGCATGTATAATTTGAGCAGCAAATAAGTTTTGATTAGATCAAGCCAGATTTTGAGGTTGTTCATTAGGGCAGTACAACCCACCCTATTCTAATATATGACATACAGGATAGAATATGTACAATATATATTTATATGTACATATATTGATATAGTCATGTTTGCATACAAACACATGCATATATTCATGCATATGTATACATACATGTATATATAGATGTATATACATAGGCAAACACATACATATGTATTAGTCAGGATACGTATACATGTGTACACATATATACTGATATGATTACTAAATTGTTACATGAAGAATTTTGATGATATGGTGGTGCTTTATTTTATGACTTCAAAAGAAAATTTGTAGTAATTTAGGTCATTTTTAAATTTTTATTTTAATTGTTGTTCAAGTACAGTTTTCTGCCTTTTACTACCATCCCAGCCCACCCCCAACCCTCCCCTCCTCCCTCTCATTTCCACCCCGCCTTTGTTATTGTCTATGTGTCCTTTATACTTGTTCTGCAAATCCTTCCCCTTTTCCCCTGAAATTCCATCCCCTGTTCCCTCTGGTCACTGTCAGCCTGTTCTCAATTTCAGTGTCTTTGGTTATTTTTGCTTGTTTGCTTCTTTTGTTGATTAGGTTCCTATTAAAGGTGAGATCATATGGTATCTGTCTTTCACCACCTGGCTTATTTCGCTTAGCATAATGCTTTCCAGTTCTATCCATGCTGTCACAGAGGGTAGGAGCTCTTTCTTTCTTTCTGCTGCATAGAATTCCATTATGTAAATGTACCGTAGTTTTTTGATCCATTCATTTACAGATGGGCATCTAGGTTGCTTCCAGCAGCGTTTGGCTATTGTAAATTGTGCTGCTACGAACATTGATATGTATCAGTTCTTTTGGATTGGTGTTTCAGGGTTCCTAGGATATAATCCTAGCAGTGGAATTGCTGAGTAATTTAGGTCATTTTTTAATGACACCATGCCAAAACCCATACACTAAGTAACCTCTGTTGGAGGTTCTGCAAGGTGCTAATTACGCCCCTTGTCTTCTGCATTCTAAACAGTATGAAAAATAAAAATAAGAAATTGGTGAAACTGTGGATCTCGAGATAACTTGTTAACCCCAATAAATGGTCAAAATGGATATTTCTACTCTATACCACCTAATGTGAACTAGCTCATTCATCTCCTTGCAGAGACAGCAGCTGGAGGACTGTGGGCTTGCCCCTAGATGTGAAAAGCCCTTGTCCAGAGAGCTTTGTAATGTATGAAGCAGTTAACAAGGAAGAAAGCAGCTACCACCTGAAGACATGTTAAAGAGGGAACAAGATACTGTTGTCTTGTACAGCAATGATGTTCACCTCAATCTTACCCTTCAGAGAAGTAAATAGTGAGGTAATTGGGAAGACAGATTTATGGTGGTCTTCCAATATTGTGTATGAGAAGTGTAAGAGAACTCTCTGTAGTACCTTTGCAACTCTTTGGTAAATCTAAAATTCTCTCACAATTTAAAAAAAAAAGGAAAAATATATTTTCTTCTAAGCTATGGGGCACAATCATTAGAAATCTAATTCTATGAGCAAGCTTATGGCAAAGCCTGCTTAAGTGATAAGTGGATTAGGTAGGGGAAGGCTGAATGATTATTTTGGAGTTCCTCTTAATATTCTGACTTAAACTTAATAGTAGTACTCTTCTTATAATACCCTGTAGCAAGGCTTAGACAAGATTGCCATATTTAAGTAAATCTTCACTAAAGGCTAGTGAATAATGAAAGAAACAAACCCTTCAAAAAGTTGATCTAAATATGTAGCTGAATTCTCAAATTTTGTGAATCTTAAAAGGTATTCTCCTTTGCTCTCAGCTTCCTTCCACTTGGGGAAGTTCTTTTTAAATATCCACTCTCCAAGAATGATTCCTACCCTTCTCAACCTCTAAATCAAGAAGGGGGATGTTAAATTTTTATCCTCACTGGTCACTGGGGAGCAGGGGGCTCCCACAAACATACTTGCTGGATGCAACCTCCACATCCCTGTTACGAATGAACTCAATGCTTACGGAATAGATATAGGAGGGACATCTGATGTCAACAACTTCTTAAGAACAGGCTGACAGTGGCCAGAGAGGAGAGGAAAGGGAATTTCAGGGGAAAAAGGGAAGGGTTTACAGGAACAAGTATAGAGGACACATGGACAAAAACAAGGCAGGGGGTGGAGATGGGAGGGAGGTGGGGAAAGCTGGCAGGGGCTGGGTGGGAGTAAAAGGCAAAAAGCTGTACTTGAACAATTAAAATTTAAAAAAAATTAAAAGACCCCTGGCTGGTGTAGCTCAGTGGATTGAGCGGCGGGCCTGCGAACCAAACGATCACAGTTCAATTCCCAGTCAGGGCACACACCTCGGTTGCGGGCCAGTTCCCAGCAGGGGACCCATGAGAGGCAACCATACATTGGTATTTCTCTCCCTCTCTCCTTCCCTTCCCCTCTAAAGATAAACAAATAAAATATTTTTTAAAAAAGGGGAAAAAAAAAGAAACAATCCTGCATCTTTAAAAAAAAATTTAAAAGAAAAAAAACAACCTCTTGAGAGTCAACATGGTAGAAAAGAAATGGCTTACAGCTTTGGAACCAGAAAGAACACGTTTAAATACCAGACACGCCACTTTCTACCAGGCTTCTCTTAAGCAAAATACCTTTTTAATCCCCAAGTTGGTTAATATGTAAAATTGTGATGACAGAACCTATTTACAAGGTTGTTGTGAGATTTAAATGACTCCATACAAAACAGTTCCTGTGATGCTGAAGGGAATAGATTCCACACTGTCTTAAAAAGTAGGATTTGATTTTTTTTAAAGTAGGATAAATTTAAACTATGACCCCCAACATGGAGGGAGAAATAAGTTTCAGCGTGAGAAGTGAAGGTGTGCAACTGTGAGGTGGCTTTGTTGAATGGTGCATACTTTCTCCACAGTTGTACACATACCAGACTGTGGTAACAAGTACAGTTTCAGAGTGCCTTTAATTCAGCATAATTCCACTTTTATGTCATGACACCATAGAAATACTCACAAGAGGCATTGTCCTGTAAGTTTCAGGATTCATTGGAAGGCATAACTCAACAGACTGTAAATTACATTTTTCTGTTTATTGCATAATCACAGAAAATTCAGTGAAAATAAATGAGTTTGCGAGTTGTTGGTTTAGGGCTTTTGGTACCTCCACTGAAAACAGAACAAATTAAGACTAAGATGGATACAAAATGGCAGTCATCTACTTTGTTGAAGAGGAGGCTTTTACCCACCCAAATCAATGAACAATAATGGCTTTTGAGCTTAAATTTCAAGTAATTGGTACACATATATGTAACCTGACAACTCAGTGACAAGAAATGATTCTAGGAGCACTGATCATAAAATGATAGCTTATAAGAAATACAAGAACTCTTAGGAAAATATTCAAAGTCCTTATAAAACCAACTAATGTAATGATATTTTGTCCTATTTAATTACCAGTCATAATGCAATATAATTAAGCCCACTGGCAGAAGGATAATAGTACCAAGACGGAGACAATTAAGTTAGTCACAACACATGGAAGATATATTTATGTACCACATAGATCTTCTGATAGAAAGGACCTAGATCTACCTTAATTAAAACTTGCATTTTTTCTGGCATTTGCATGTAACAAAAAATACTCATATTCCATATTCTAAGAAGTAGGATGAATTGTCAATGATAGTGTTTTTAAAAATGGCATACTAACATTAATTAATCTTTAAAGAGTTGGATTTAAGAGTTTAAGAATTATTTCTTCTAGTGCACATGCTTAGAGAAGCTCTGGGTGAGAAAAAACTAATATTAAAGGGCACACATAATTGTGTCTTTCAAAAATTGATTTTCATTTCATCATATATCCTGGGAAATAATCATGTGTTGGCAATCATATATTGCAACTATCTACTCCCAGATTTGCAGTTCTTCTTTTAACTTTACTATATCGTTTGACATATTAATTTTTAAATTTTAATTTCAATACATTTTTTAATCTTCTCATATGGCTTATGTTTCTGTGTGATATCTAAGAATGATTTCCCTATCATGTGGCAACATATATTTTCCTATTTTTTCTTCTAAAAGAGATTTCTTTTTTCGTATTTAAGGCTTTAATCTCCCTAAATGTCATTTTTGGGTGAAGTTCAAACTTAATTTTCCTTTTTCTAAGGAACTCCACTAATCCATCATATATTTTTAATATGCTACCCTTTTTTCACTGTTTTATAACACAATGTCTATCTTTTTAATATATATGCACATATATGTACATCATTTATATTTAAATTATGTAGATTAGAGGTTATATTATATTTTTAAGCCAGAATAGTATTACTTTTTTATTGTATTTAATTGTTGTTCAATTATAGTTGCTCCAACTTTTCCCCCGATGCTATCCCCTGCTGTGCTAACTCCCTGCTCCCTCAATCAATTCCCACCCTTTTGTCCATTACCCTGGGTCTTTTATACACGTTTCTTGATTAGACCCCTCCCCTTTTCTCCCCCGTTACCCGTCTCCCTCCTTCTCCCTGGTCACTGTCAGTTTGTTCCTTATTTCTATGTCTCTGGTTCTGTTTTGCTCATTTGTTTGTTTTGTTCATTATGTTCCCCTTAGGGGTGAGATCATATGGTATTTGTCTTTCACTGCCTGGCTATGTCACTTAGCATAATGCTCTCCAGTTCCATCCATACTGTCAGGAAGGGTAGGTAGGACTAACTTCTTTCTTTCTGGTGCATAGTATTCCATTGTGTAAATGTACCATAGTTTTTTGATCCATTCATTTACTGATGGGCACTTAAGCTATTTCCAGCACTTGGCTATTGTAAATAACACTGCTATGAACATTGGGGTGCATAGGTTCTTTTGAATTGGTGTTTCAGGATTCTTAGGGTATAATCCCAGTAGTGGGATCACTAGATCGAAAGGCAGTTTCCTCTTTAGTTTCTGAAGAAAATCCATACTGTTTTCTATGGCCACTTCACCAGTCTGCATTCCCACCAACACTGTACCAGGGTTCCCTTTTCTCCAGAACCTTGCCAGCACTTTTTGTTTATTGATTTGCTAATGGTGGCCATTCTGATCCATGTGAAGTGGTAGCTCATTGCAGTTTTAATTTGCATCTCTCTGATGGCTAGTGATGTTGGGCATTCTTTCTTTGTCTATGTGGCCCTCCATATGTCCTGCTTGGTGAAATATCTGTTCAGGTTCTTTGCCCATTTTCTAATTGAATTGTTTGTCTTCCTGGAGTGGAGACATGTGAGTTCTTTATATATTTTAGAAATCAAACCCTTGTCTGAGGTATCATTGGCAAATATGTTTTCCCATACGGTTGGTTCCCTTTTCATTTTGCTGATGTTTTCTTTAGTCATGCAGAAGATTTTTAATTTTTTGTAGTCCCATTTGTTTATTCTTTTCTTTATATCCTTTGCTCTAGGACTTACATCAGCAAAGATATTGCTGCATGGAATATCTGACATTTTACTGCGTATGTTTTCCTCTAGGACTTTCCTGGTGTCACAACTTATAGTTAAGTCTTTTATCCATCTTGAGTTTATTTTGGTGTATGGTGCAAGTTGGTGGTCTAATTTCATTTTTTTGCAAGTACCTGTCCACATCTCCCAGCACCATTTATTGAAGAGGCCATTTTTACTCCATTTTATGCTTTTCCCTCTTTGTCAAATATTAACATGAGCTTATTTCTGAACTCACTATTCTGTTCCATTGATCCACATGTCTGTTCTTTTGCCAGTACCACACTGTTATGATCTTACATTAATACATGCCTGTTTTAATTCTTGTAAGTGTATAATAAATCTTGATATCTGGTAGCCCAACCCATCTTCAAATACATCTTGGCTTTTATTCCTTTAGTCTTCTCTATTAATTTTAGAATTAGCTTCTCATGTTCTCTAAAACAATTGACATTTATAATATTGAGTCTTCCATATCTATGGTATGACACTCCATTTATTCAGATTTTCTTACATGTACTTTAATGTTTGACATTGCCTTCATAAAATTATTTCATTTGTTGTATTGGGTCAAGTCCAATAAAATGTATAATTTTAACACTATGTTCACTAGGATATTTTCCTCTATTATGTTTTCTAAGGACTACAAAAGGAGTAAATACCCTTTTTTTGTTTCTGACATTAATTTGAATACTTCTTAATGTTAACCAATATGAAAGAAATGTTTAACCAGTAGATGATAAGCCCTTGTTATTTCTTTAAATACTTTTTTAAAATTATTTTCTTAATTATTCACCTGGGCATTGAAATTAACATCTCAACTGAAAACAGTTTGGATTAATCCCAACTTAATTTCAGTAGTATGAAAAACGTTCCAATATATTTCCAGTAGTTCCAGTAGTGTTCCAATATATTTCCATTCCCTCCCCCTCTTCTGTGTTATTATTGCCATGCAGATCATATCTGTGTACACTATAAGCCAATCAACACAGTTCTATAATTATTGCTTTCTGCAGTTGTCTTTTAGCTACAATATTAAATTACCTTTACCAGTGCTATTTATTTTTTCATGGGGTTTCAAATTACTGTCTATGGTCCTTTTATTTCATCTTAAAGAGTTCCCATTAGTATTTCTTATAAAAACAGGCCTGCTAATAATGATTTCCTTTAGTTTTTGTTTCTTTGGGAATTTCTTAATTTCTTCATTTTTGAAAGATAGTTAGATATAGAATTCTTGACTGACAGTTTTTTCTTTTAGTAGTTTGAATATGTCAGCCCTCTTTCTGCTCTGACTTTCATAGTTTCTGATAGAAATTGGTTGTTTTCTATCAGAAACAGAAAACTCTTACTAAGAATATACCCTGTATGTGATGAGATACCTCTCTCTGATGCTCTCTAAATTCTCTCTTTGTCTTTGTCTTTCAACATTGATTATGATGTGTCTGGGTGTGAAATGCCTCTTGGAATTTCTTGAGACTCTGGATATGTAAACAAGTTTATTTCATCAAATTTGGGAGGTTTGCAGTCATTATGTCTGCAAATGCTCCTTCTGTACCTTTCTCTCCTTTTCTTCTGGAACTCTAATTATATGTGTGTTGGTTAGGTTGATGGTGTGCCATAGGTCTTTGATGTCTGTTAATATCTCTTTTTCTTTTTTCCTGTTCCTCAGAGAGAATACTCTTGATTGAATGATCTTCGAGTTAAATATTTTGTTTTGTTTTTCTGCAAACTTAAGTCTGTTGTTGAGCCTCTTTACTAAATTTTTTCTTTGTTATTATAGTTTTCAACTTTAGGACTTTTGTTTCCATTTTATAATTTCAGTCCCTTTGTTAATATTGTTGGTTTGCTGAGATACAGTTCTCATACTTCCCTTTAGTTCTTCAGACATGATTTCTTTAAGTTCTTTGTGCACAGTTACAATAGATCATTTAAAGTTTTTTCAAGTAAATTCCACATCTTGGTTTACTAAGGGACACTTTATATTGCTAGCTTCCCCTCCCCATGTAAGAACCATAATTTGTTTCTTTGCATGTCTCATAATTTTTTGTTGACAACTCAACATTTTAAATATGTAATGTAGCAACTTATGAAATCACATTAATCCTCCTTTTCACTGTTTCTCATTGTAGCTGTTATTGTTGTTGTTCCTGCTGAGTTTTTGTTTTCTGACTTTTCTGACTATCTATAAAGTTTACATTCTTTGCATTGTATTGCTGCCCTAGTCTCTGCTTAATTTTTATTGTGATCAGCTAATCATTAGACAGATTTTCTTTAATCTGTTGAACAAGTAAGTTTTCCAACCTTTCCTCAGGTGCTCTTTTGGCTGTTAAGTTCTCTCTTCAACACTTTGGTAGTTTACAGCTCTACCTTAGCCTTGACTTCCAGCTTTTTGCAGAGTCTCAAAATTAGCAAGAGGTAAGAATAAGAACCTGGGCATTCACATAACATTGCATGTGTGTTTGAGATTGCATTCTACATCCCTAGAAATAGTCAGAGCTTTTCAAAAACCCCTATGCACTTTCCATTCACCAGCTTTTCTTTTTAAATATTTTGGTCAATTTTTTGTTTGCTCCTAGAAGTATTACTGCTTTGCATCTGTAACTATTGTGGCTGACTGTTTTGCATAACTGCCCTGAGGACAATGATATCCTCACTGAGAGAGACTTGAGTCAGGTCAAAGAAGGATAAGCTTTGCTAATGGACTTTCCCAGGAAGCTACCATTCAGGTGATCTAATGATAATTCTCTGAAAATGAATCTGTTGGGGGAGTTCCAAACTATTTGTACATCTTCCAGTGTCTGCCAGTGACTGGTTTTCTTGTGTGCCGTATCTCTGAGGCTGTTTATTTTCAAGGCTACTAAGAAGCGAAGAAAAGAAAAATGGGAATAGGGCAAGTTGATACACCACAGAGCTCACTGTTCTTATCAAAAGTCTGCTGTTTTTCTTAAGTTCCTCTCACATTGTTGCAGGCTTTTGGTTAATTTACAGAGTTTTTTAAAAGTTGATTTTAATATTTTTTGCCACTGTTCTTATTAATGTTCTGAAAAAATAAATTTCTGTGGTCTTTATGTAAATTTTTGTGTGGCTCCCAAATTTATATGTTGAAGCCCTAGCCCCTAGTGTGATGGTATTTTAAGGTCTGGCCTTTGGGAGACAGTTAAGTTTAGACCAGTTTATGAGGGTAGAGACCCCATTTTGGGATTAATGCCCTTATAAGAATTGACATCAGGTAGTTGCTTCCTTTTCCTCTTTTCACCACATGAACACACAGTGAGAAGCTGGCCATCTACCAGAAAGGAAGAGGATTCTTACCAGAATCTGACCGTGCTGTCATCTTGATCTTGAACTTTCCAGACTCAAGAAGTATGATAAATAAATGTCTGTTGTTTAAGCCACACACTCTATGGTATTTTGTTATTGTAGCCCAAGCTTATAAAACACTGCCTTTCTGGAAGTTCTTTATTTTTTCATGTATTTAATAGTTATAAATGCTTCATTTTAGAAAAATTTCTTCTCATTCTCTTTGTACATTCTATTAGAGTATTAGATTTTCTTATTGGACTAGAATTTTTTTATAACAAGTATGTGAAACTGTGCCATATTTCTGCTGAAAATTTCCCAATTTATTATTTGCTTTTAAATATTATAATTTTGTACATATATATTTTATCAAGTCCAATATACTAATATCTACCATCATATTTTACCATATTAGGAAGAGTTAAAAATCATTAATATTTTCTAGGTTTTTTAATGATTTCATTTATATATCAAATGTTTTTATTAATCTGGAATTAATTCTGGCATATGTTATAATAGGAAAAATCATCTTTTTTTATCTCCAAATATCAATTTCTCTAACAGAATTTATCTAATAACCAATCTCATCTCCCATTGGTTTGTAATACTTCATTTAGCATATGTTAAATTTAGAAATAGAATTATATACAATAAGAAAGTTTCTGGGCTATCTCTTTTGAACTTTGATTAAATTCTTACTCTTGATCAAATACTACATTATGCTGATATGTTGCTGCTTTATGGCCTATTTTAATATGTGGTTATTAACTCAATATGTAATGTTAAGAACAAATACTATATGAAAAGTAGTTTTGGAATATCTCCTTTCTGTCTTTGCTTCTCTAGTTCTTAAATTCTTCTTCTAATTTCAACAGGAGTGTTGCCCCCTCTAAGGAGGTTTGTGTGAGTCCTTCTTTTCCTCCTCCTGGGTTCAGTTAGGTGGCTTTATTTTTTGTTGCTTCTTTTTTAAAGATTTTGTTTATTTCTTTTTAGAGAGAAGGAAAGGGAGGAAGAAAGAGAGGGAGAAAAACATCAATGAGAGAGAGAAACATAAATCTATTGCTTTTCATATGCACCCCCTGACTGTGTACCAAACCTGCAACCCTGGCACATGCCCTGACCAGGAATGAACCATAGACCTTTCACTTTGTGGTACGATGCCCAACAAACTGAGCCACACCATTCAGAGCTTGATGCTTCTTTATATTTTCATAATGTCTCATTCATATCTTTGTTATAGCATATACCTCATTGCATTTGGAGGATTGAGATTTAGACTACATACACCACTGGACTGTGGTAAACTCTTTCAGGACAGAGACTATGTTCTATATCCATGATGATTCAAGTGATTTCTGACCATATTAGTGGCTCAATAAAATTTCCTTGAACAAATGAAAATATGGTATCAACTGAACTTTTCTCTGATGTGGATAATGGGGAAAAGAACATGTAGTTTACAATTTGTTGTCATTAATCTAGGACTTATGAATACGAACATCTAGATATGATTCAGTAATGTGTTGATTTTGAATTTTCTTATTCTGCTTTAATAAGAAGTTTGACTATCATGCCGGATATTTAAAAGCTGTTGTTTAAATGCAGTCCCCAGTCATTTGCTGTTAAAACGCTCCTTGCAGATTATCTCTATTGCCAATTCTATTTGCTTTTTAAATGAAACCAATTTAAATCAAGTGTCTCTAGAATATCTGCTAATCCCAGCAGGGCTTAAATGTCTCAACACTCCTTAAATGCACTTGGAGAAATGACTTTCTGTTGCACGCGCCTGGCCTCGGCTGCCACAAAAGAAGTTATGGCTATTGGATAAACATTCACATCCCCGACGGACTGTATGACTATAAGTTTCCAGTTAGAGATTTCTCAAGAAGCCAATTTGTACCCCAGTAGCTACTCAACAAAAGAGAGACAGTCAGTTTCCTTGATAACAGCTATAGACTTTTGCATTTTGAATCAGACTTGCATCTCAGCATCACATGTAACCAAGTTATTGAATAAGCCACATTTTTAGCAAGAATTAAACATTTTTTTAAAAATCAGAAGGGAATATTTACATTTTTCAAGCAAAAATATTGGAAGTTTTTAAATGGCCTTTTAGCAACCGAAATGATCACAAAGTCTAGCAGTTAATCTATTCAATCTATTTAACTGTGTCAAAATCACTTTGAAATAAGCCAAGATATAAATAAACACACAAATATATACATTATGAGAAAGACAGATAATTGTAGTAAAGCAGAAACAATTGGATAAACTGTCATGAATAGGAAGTGCAAGCTGATAGCCTGGAGTGGAGCTAAAATAATTATAACAGCTTAGCTGTAAACCACACAAACAAAAAGGACAATCATTTAAAGGAGACTTAAATTTGCAAAGACAATTGGAGTGGAACACTTATGAATTTTTTATTACTCCAGTCTAAGACAACATGCATAATATTGACAAATGCTTCTGCATTCCACGTTAATTTAATGAGCTCATCTTGAAGAATCCGCATTGACTACTTAGAGTCCTCGAGGCTCTCCGTAACCTTTGGATACTCAGAAATGTGGCTTTTGCATCATGTATTTATGGTCAGACATGACATTACAAGATTTGAAACTTGTCTTTTTCCAACAGGAGCAAATGAAAGTGACAGCAGG
>PVKM010046502.1:0-11698 GCA_004027735.1 Carollia perspicillata
TTTTGTTTGTTCATTTCTTTTGTACTTTAGGTTCCACATATAAGTAGAATCATACAGTATGTCTTTCTTTGCCTGGCTTATTTCACTTAGCATAACACCCTGTAGATCTATCCGTGCTGTCACAAATGGTAGGATTTCACTTTTTCACGGCTAAGTAGTATTTCATTATAGGTATGTACCGCAGCTTTTTTATCCACTCATTTATCCATGGGTTTTTGGGTTGCTTCCATACCTTATCACCCTGATTTTAGACAGTCATATCAACTGTCTGGACTCATAGCTCAAATGAGAGCTCTGCCTTCTTCATCTATATGTAGGCTGGAGTTAGGAGCATAAATGAAGGATAAGGAGTAGTCTCATTAAGAGAGGGCCTTCACTTATTTAAAAAAATATTTTATTTATTTATTTTTAGAGAGCGAGGAAGGGGAGGAGAAAGAGAAGGAGAGAAACATCAATCTGTGGTTGCCTCTCACACACTCCATACTGGGGGCCCAACCTGGCCAGCAACCCAGGCATGTGCCCTGACCAGGAATTGAACCAGCTACCCTTTGGTTTGCAGGCTAGCGCTCAATCCACTGAGCCACACCAGCCAGGGCAAGACCTTTACTTTTCAATGTGTATTACAGAGAGATTTGTAATAAGATGAATTGGTTAGTCATAAGTTACATGTCTGTTGGTATCATTTATCTTCTTAATTGTGAATGTTGACTCTGATGTATCTGGTTCAAATTTGAGCTCATTCCACTAGAACTACACTGCCCAGTGTGGGAACCGTTAGCCACAGCTGGCTGTGCAAAACTAAATTTTAATTAACAAAGGTTAAGTAAAAACAAAACTGTTCCCCAGTCACACTAGCCACATTGCAGACACACGAAGCCCCATGTGGCTAGTGACTGCCACGCTGGGCAGCAGAGCTGTGGAGAGCATTTCCCCACCACAGAAGTCCTGTCGGGTAGCATGACCCCCGAACAGTGTCGGTCATTCCTGTCAGTCCTCCGCTGTCGGGGGCTTTGTGAAAATAACTGAGTCTCTCAGCAGTAATGCGCAGTTTCAATTCTGCTACGGAGAGGATTTTCGGTTTTTCGATATAATTTCAGAAAAAGACAAACTTGCTTCCAATCAGCATCTGATTGTGTTCCAAGTATTTTTATACTCATGATCTAAATTAGTCTCCACTAATTCTGTGTTACCATTATTATTTCACAAGTGAGGGGAATAAGGTGAAGAGAAGGCAAGTGGCAGGATCAACACCCAAACTCCATGTGGTCCAAAGTCCACTATTCGACAATGCCTTACAAAAGTCACCATGTGGGAACCTTTCCTTTTCTACGACGAGTAGAGTACGGATGGACATTGGAATGTACACAGAAGATAAAGGCAGAACCATCTGACTCTTTTAGGAACTATTTGTGTTCTCAAGTGAACAGTGTTTTCTTTAACTAAAGAACATGTTGGTAGTTATGTAGTCGCTCTTTTAAGAACTTACTGAGAAATTCATTTATTTTCTTACCCTCAAAAGCAAGCTCTGGAAGGAGCTGCCGCTAATGAAACAATTATCCCAAATCCATTCTAAATATATTTTCATGGAAAATATGAGAATTCTAGAAGAAATAAATCTTTGTAATATTTTTCCAGAAGATGGATACTGCTCAATTAAATTATACATAGACTTTAAGAATTCATGGAGACAAGATAGCACAAATAATTTTATAATTCATTTCAAAGATGACTTTTCCTTAAAGATTCTATTTATTTATTTTTAGAGAGAGGGGAAGGGAGGAAGGAAGAGAGGGAGAGAAACATGAATGTGTGGTTGCCTCTCACATGTCCCCCACTGGGGACCTGGCCCACAACCCAGGCATGTGCCCTGACTGGGAATCTAACTGGTGACCCTTTGTTTCTCAGCCCATGCTCAGTTCACTGAGCTACACTAGCCAGGGCTTAAAGATGACTTTTTTAAAAAGATTTTATTTATTTATTTATTTATTTATTTATTTATTTATTTATTTATTTATTTATTTAGAAAAGGGAAAGGAGGGAGAAAGAGAGAGAGAGAGAAACATCAATGTGTGCGAGATATACATCAATCAGCCTGCAACCTGGGCATGTGCCCTGACCAGGAATCGAACCAGTGACATTTTGGTTCTCAGGCCAGCACTTAATCCACTGAACCACACCAGCCAGGGCTAAAGATGACTTTTGAAGAAAGAACTGATACTTGATATTTAGTATACTATGAAAAGGAGAAGCACTTTACAAAGTTTGATTTTGCAAAAGTTTTGTCTCTAAAACTGTGGTCTTTGGTTTATGTGACATTCTAATAAGCCAGAGATCTCCTCATTCAACCTTAGGAAAGTAAATGAAAATATGTCAGCTCTCCCACCACAGTGTAATTGTTTTGCCTTTATTCTTTTTGCAGGAAAAAAACTCATGCTACATATATACCCCTTTTTAAAATTTTTTTGGCAAAGAATTACTACTTAGGTATGAGGTTTCCTTGGTTCTTAGGTTCTCATGGGAGACTCACCCAAGAGTGAAGCCCCTAGTATAAACCTTGGTTAGTGGGAAGGGTTGACATACTTACACTCAGACCCCAAGAAATTCTCTAAGTCATGGTTACGAAGCCATTTCATTTCCCACAACATCTTCGTACCTGCATGAAAACTGCACATGTTAGTGCAAGAGGAAAGGTCATAAGTGGGTGGACACTGGATCACCACAGCACCTTACAAATTGCAGAATACTTTGAGCTAGATAGAAAATATCTCAGAGGTAAAACGTCGTCTTTCAGTCAGTAAGATCCGCCGTGGGAAGACCTAGCACGGTGTTGTAATCAAAAACTTGAACAGCAGTCAGCTCACAGCAACTTGCGTCTTGGGTGTAGCAACAAAGGAGGTCCGCGGAGCACAGGAGCCCCCCGCAGAGGGAGCAGCCTGTCAGGGTCCCGCAGGGGAGATGCTGTCCCTGCACAGGTGCCACGGCTTTTCCAGGCCTTTTTATTTTTCTTGAAAAAATCATACTGAGGATTCCTTTATAATGTTATAATAATTACAAATATGTGTTGTATTGTTGCCTTCATGGAGACATTTGAGTCTCCCCATGACATTATTGTTCTACAGTGAAAATGAGCACTTGGAAGTATATCACTCCTTTCAGTCTATGGAAGTCACCCAAGTACCAGGGATTAGGTATGGCCGTAAAAGTTTATGCGTGTTACCATGTTCAGGAAATGTTCCTTGTTGGCCCTCTGCCAGACCTGAATTATTACAGAGATTTTCAGGGGTTGTGGAGAGAGATCTGTCAAATAGGAACAAAATATTATTTTCTCTGGTCTCAGCAAAAGCAGGCCTGGTAATTTTCAGTGTACCGACATGTTACACAAAGTTTTGTTCTCTTCCTTGCGCCGTTCTGCTGATCTGCAGGCAGAACATATCCACTTCACAGTGTTTGTTGAATGACTAAATGAGAAAATACATACATAAACTGTGGATACAGAAACCTATGCCGTGTTTTCAGCACTTGCTGTTTTGTTAAGTGTGTAGTAAAAGAGCAGCCAAATGGCACCAAAAGGTACAGGCCAGGCTCTGAAGACACAGAGACCCCATATGACCCTTTAGATCAAACTGAAATAATAGTACCAGCCAACCTCAAAGGGTCTTACACAGAGGGAGAATACAAGGCATCCTCAAAGCTTGAGAGGGTCTCAGGACCTCACGGAATTCTCGGATGGTTCAGTGTCCGTGAAATAGCAGCTATGTCGCACAGCAGGATATTAAAGGAGGCTGCAAGCCAACAGGGGTCAGAGCTTACTGATTCTTATGTCCACTTGTTAAAAAGAAAAAACCTGTATTTTACTTTTCTGGCTTGTGGCTACCAGATGCTCATTATGAAGCCCTTTCTTTTAAACAAATTAATATCAATTTCCTTTATTTTGATTCGAGCCTAGGGATTATGCCTTAATGGTAGTATCTCCCAGAAGTAAAAGCATAATAAAGATGCAGTTTCTTAAATGGGGTGTCTCCTTGTTTCAAGGGCAGGCCTGGGTAAAGTTTCAATCATATTATGGCTGATGCTGGGCTGACACAGGTTACGTTGGATGGATGGATGGGTGGATGGATGGATGGAAGGATAATTGATCTTACTGAAGAAAGCCACCTAACTAGATGGAAATGGTTTAGTTTATTGCTGGCTTTTCATATGCTTCTTTGCAGATAAAATTCTGTCAGACATTGAAAGGAGATAAAAATCACACTGCTATACAAATTCAGGAACTTGGACACCGCACAGGACATAGTCTCTGCTTAATCATGTAACCTGAAAGACTATTTCGAGTAAGTCTGCGTTTCAGCACTAAATGTACTTACCGCCTCACCACTAACCAAACGCTGGGCATTTCCTCCCAACGGGACGAGAGCTTCGAGCAGGCCCACAGCCCCGATGTGAGAAACACACACACACACACACATTCTGAGAGCAACTGAAATCCCCTTCCTGTGCCTGTTCCTCTGAATTGAAATGTAAAGACTGTGGGTACTTCTGGTTGCTGCTACCTCTTCTCATTCATCTACTCATCTGTGAACAGCTGCAGGATAGACAGGGCAGTCTTTTGCCCAAACTTCGGGGGCAGGAAACTTGAGCCCTGCTACCCAGTCCCATGAAATAGGAGAAAGGCTTATCAGAAGCCAGAAGTCAAAGAACATGTTTCCTCTGAGTTGTGTGTGTGCAGAGCCTTTCTCGGTTTGTAGCTATGCCAACGCACAACTGTTACTCTTCACTTACATTTCCATCAGACTGAACTAGAAGGTTTATTATGGTCAGTTTCCTAAGGAGAAATGTGACTGTCTGTTATTCAGGTATTAGGAATATTTATTGGAGAACTCAGGTCTCAAGCTATGTGCTAGAAAGAAGAAAGAAAAAGAGCCTCTGGAGACGAAATTACAAAATATAAGCCAGTTAGAGAATCAATGAATACTAAAGGGAGAGATACTTAGAACAGCTGCAGCACCGGTTCTGAAAATGAAATGATTATGTGCACTGGAGTGTTTATCCGAAACATGGGATTGGGCTAATGAGGGGGATTTCATTTCCGAGTAGCAGGGCAAAAAAATGAACAAAACCATGGGAGAATGTTCCAATGTCAAAATGCAACCTTGGTGTGACAAAATAGAAACTAATACGGGGAAAGCAAGCTGCTCTGGTTGGGTCAGTCTGCAGATGATTAGGTAACCAGAAGAGGCTGCGTCCGAAGCACGGGCAAGGAGGCTGTTGGAGAAATGTAGGCAGGAGGTAATTTAGACCTGAACTAAGAAAGAAGCATTGCACAAGAAAAAGAGGATCCAAGACAAATTTCAGTGGAAGAGTCCAAAGACCATATAATGTTTCTAATAAAAAAGAAACGTCAGATGTCACATAGTTTTATGAATACCAGATCTTGCCCGTGGTATCGTTTGTCTTTTGAAATGCTTTTGGCTTTGTAAGTAGAGTCCTCAAGTCTTCTCTCGCCATGTTTTTCTTGTTTTCTGATAGATGAAGTGGATTGGGTCCATCATCAGTGTATTTATTTTGAGATTGGATTAGCTTGTTTCCCAAGTCATCTAGAATGTGCACAGTTCAGAAAGCGATGCACTCCTTTAGGACAAATACCTTTGAATGGTTGATGGAGGCCATGTTGAATCGGCGATGGGAGCAGTGTTTTCACTCCCTCTGACTCTGGGAAGGGGCCACGGCTGCTGCTGAACTTCCAGCCCTGCTGGTAGAAACCTGGAAGTTAGTGTTGCTGGGCAGGCTGGGTAGAAATGAATTGAGTAGGCCTGCCTCCTTGTCACTAGTCTCTGCTCCCCGAAAATTCATATGTTGACATCCTAACCCCAACACACCAGAATGTGACTGTATTTGGTTATATGGTCATTCATTAAGATGAAACCATATCGAAGGAGGTGGGCCCCTAATACAATATAACTGGTATCCTTGTAAAAAGGGGAAATTTGAACACAGACCCACACAGGGAGAAAATCATGTGAAAATTTGGGCTATGCTGTCACAAGTCAAGGAGCTACCAGAAAGCAGAGGAGAGGCCTGGAACAGGGCCTTCCCTCGCATCTTAAGGGAGAGCATGGCTTTGCCAACACCTTAATTTTGGGCTTCTGGCCTCCAGAACTGTGAGACAATCGATTTCCATTGTTCTAAGGTTACAGTACTTTGTTACTGAAGCCCAGAAAACTAACACAGTGAGTAACAGGGCAATGGGTACAACAAGATGATATGAACTATATTATAACACAAAGTAAACCCAGGATCTTTCTCTTAACATCAGTGTTGATTAAGATCATTCAAAATGCACATCACTTGATAGAAACACCTTGAAAAGACAAACAAATTCGGTGTTTTCCTGTATCTCTCTACCTTGCATTACTTTCATGAAAGTATGAAATTGACTTTCATGTTTGGAAGGAATAAAAAGGGCATCTAGCTCAGTTACCCGTTGGATATTTGAGTGTCTTCAGCAATGCACGATGTATCTTCCACCCATTCACTGTAGTTTGGTTTCTTAAAAGCGAGAAAGAACAAATTTCATTCCCTTTTCACATGTCAGCCCTTTCAGTGTTTGGGAGCTATCATGACCTTCCCAAGTCACTTGTTTTCTAAACCAGCCCTTGAGTTCTTTCAATTGTTACTTGTATAACATAATTTTTAGTTTTTTAACCTCCATGATCAGCTCTATAATGTTTGTTTCAGTTTATTGTATCTCTTTTAGAGTGGAACATAAAAATCTTGGTTGTGGTCACAATCATGCAGATTAGAATAGAATTAAATGTACTATTATTCTAGATGCTATCCTTCAATAAATGCAACCTGACATTACATTACCTTGGGGGCTTATCACAATGATCCACAATAGTCCACTAAAATGAACTAAAATTCCTTCATTTTCCCACTAGATAAAGCTGCATGATAAATTCCGGTTTGATCATCAAGTACCATAAGTAGCCTGGCACATAATAGGAGCTGACAAGTCATTAACCAATGAATGAGTGAATGAATGAATGAATGAAAATGTACTAATAGTAAACTGTGTATTCCCTTTGAACTTGAAGGTATTTTTTTTAGTTCCAAGGAGAGAACTTCGCTTATTTTACTTCATTTTGTTAAATTCAGCCATAGAATATAATACCTTCCTATCATTCATCACATATCTTCCAGACAGTAAAAACCTTCCTTATGTTTACAAATTGTTTCTTCCCCACACTCCAGCAGCATTGACAAACAGCAATTTCCAGACTTGATGTAGATCTTTTCTTTGCCTAAGACTTGTTCTATATTCCATACAAGTACTTAAACCCTCTGCTTTCTCCATCAGTAAAATGACGCTAATATAATATGTAATGTGTGTGTGCATGTGTGAGTTCAGTAGATTATGTATGTATATATACAGATTTATAGATTAATATATCATCAGGATTTAGGTACTAATCAAAAGGCAATATTTAGTCCTTTTTTAGTAATTATAGTCACAACATGATCAGTTTTGTAGCCATATGTAAATAACAACTGAAAACTGTAACTTCAGGTAAAGAAGGAAAGAAGAGGAGCTGCAATCTATTTCCACTTTCACAATGGATTGTTCAGTCTCCTGAAATAATGGAATCAGTCTCTTGTGCTTGATTTTCCGTATTCAAATGAAGAAATTTTTTCCTCTTGATTCACAGACATATTAAAGGACTGATGGGATATATTTTTAAGGCATATAAATTAGAGGAAAATTCACTTGGATAGCATCTTGAGGGAGACCCAAATGCTTGGTATAGCAAGAAAAACTAATGTTTTAGATTCTTTTTAAATAAATAGTTTTCCACAAGAGATATTTGGAATAGTTTACATTCTCTATTTGGCACGCCTTTGCTTTCTTAGCTGCCTTGTCAAATTAATTTAATTATAGTCATTTTAATGAAAAAATGTTTTGTGTTAGTTTTCTCTTTTTAAATGAAACAATCTTTAGTTTTCTGTTTAAATGCCAGTAAAAAATTCTAAAACAAAATATAAAAACAGATGGTCCAGAAGGTTTTATTTAGTGACATATAATGAACCACATAAACTAAAAATACAGTTTATATAATGATAATGAACACTGTTTCATGAGCTTCCATTTTGTCTTTGTTAGAAGAGCTACTAAACTTTACTGGTGAAAGAAGGGTACTAGAATGATGTTTTAATCTCCTGATGGAAAATCCAAACTTTGTTTTGGTATATGACATCCTCTGTAAATCATTCAAATGACAAAGATATAAAAAGTGACTTGTGTATAGCCAGCCATATGGTAGCCTATAACTTCAGCACGTGCTTGAATGGTTGTATATTTTGGCACACTAGGGGGTTCTTTGCCCCAAACTATTTATTTTTAACATGGTGCTCGTGGTCATATGTTATTTTTGGGCAAATCCAATTTCAAATATTTTATTATTCCTATAAAATATTCTTATTCTATGAACCAGACTATAGGTAAGACATATTTTTACTTAATATATTGACATTTTTCCATATTGTTAGTTATACCTAGACATTTTTAAGTAACCTCACAGTATTTAATTCAATGACTAAACTAATTTCTATCTTCTCTTATTGTCAGATATTTGTTCTCAGATTTTCCCCCTATTATAAGAAATGCAGTGATAACAAGGACAAAATTTTGTTAGGGAAAATAGAAAAATAAAGAGAACGGTACCAACCTTCACAGTCTGGAGCAAAGAAGGAAAAATAAAAAGCCTGGATTATATTGGGGGAAGCCCTAGAGGTATTACAATGAAACACAGTGTGCCCCCCGAAGGCCAGGAGACATGTATCTGCGCCCCTCCCAGAAGCATCCTCCCGTTGGTTAGGAAGAGGCCCCTGGCGGGATCTCTCACAAACCTGGAGGATCTATCAACAGGACGTTATTGGATCTGGGTAGAAAATATATTTTAACCACAGATCTGTGGTTGACGTATTCTCTGTTTCTATTAGTGTCATTTTGGTTAACTATTTTTAAGAAACTAGAAGTGAGAAATTCCCAATGTATGCTTAGAAATATTTTATTCTATTTTTTGAGAAATAATACACGCTCATCAAGATACAACCAATCAAAAGTATATGAATGTGAACCTGAACGATATAAGGCACATCCTTAAAGGTTTGGATTTTACTTCTACCTCTGCCCTAAAAACAAAACAAATGCATTTTCTCAGAAAAACAGACAGCTGAGTCTAGTGGCCCCCTTGTAGCCTCCATTCTGGCTGACCTGCCTAGTCCATTTCCCACTGTCCTGGGCAGTTCTGCTTCATGACTGTGACCTCTCCCCTTGGATTCTATTTTACTTCTCTAGCTACTCTTTCTCTGAATATTAAAAAAAATAATAATAATATGTAGGGTTACTCAAGATGCTGTTCTTAACCACTGGCTCTTAGGTCTGCCTTCACCATCACTTGGCAAAGTTATTCATTTATATTTTATTCCACACACAGATGTGTGTTCACCCATCATGTGTTTCCACATCCCCAAGAAGGATGAGCACAAAGAAAATGACACCTGGGGTATTGCTGTAAAGACAAGATAAAGAGAAATTACCTTAAAGCGGCGGGATGGGGGCAAAAGGTTACATTCTGGAAAACCACAATAAAAATTATGGTTAACTTCTCAGAAACAATAAAAATCGGAAGATAATGGAATGCTATCTTTAAGTGCTGACAATAAAATCCTGCCCAGTTAGAATTCTATATCCAAGGCAGGTACAGCTGTTACCTACCTCATCTGGCTCATGTGAGAATTAAATGGGTTATTGTTATAAATGTGGTCCATAGGAGAGTAGCTGGTCCATTATTCTAAAGAAGTGCTTGCTACATAATATAAAAACCACAGGGCCCATGGAATTAAAAATTGCTACAATCTCTCTTAGAAAAAATGCCTGAAACAAATGGGATGGGGAGAGGAACTTGGTTCCTTAATAAGTGGTGTCGTCATAACCTTCTAAAACTGGAATTTTTGGCCCAACGTAGAATGTTAGTGGTACTGTGCTAGTTATTTTATAGCTCTGTGAGGAAGCTCTGTTATCATTCATAAGGCTCATCCATGAAGGAGCAAAACCAACTGTCTTATCAGAACAAAATCCTTTAGCAGAACTGCCCCCACACTGACACTGTGTTACAAATTAAATCTAGAAAATTAGAGAAATATCAAAGGATGATGAAAATAGGTGTAATGTTGATAGTGGGCTATTTGTCAGGCATTGTCCTAACTTCTGACAATTCATCCCTTTAATCCTCCCTGCAATCTTATGAAGGAAGTACTGTTATTACTCTCATCCCAGGGTTACGGACAGAGAAAACGAAGCATGTAGCAGTCACAAACTTGTCCAAAGTTACTTGATTAGAATATGTCCGGTTTGTGATTGTAGCCCGAATAACATGGTTTGTAAGATGGTGCTCTTGACCACTGAGCATCTCTGCATCTACAAAATCTCCCTCCTCTTTCCCCAAGCAAACACATAAAACTGGGTAAAAGGGGAAGTGGAAAGATATCTGCGGAAACCCATGTATTTTGGTGCACTTTTTGTCCTCAAAACTCATTGTCTTTACTACCTAGCACCATGCTTAATACATAGCAGGTCACCAGTACTTTGTATTCTTCAATAAATGAATGATTGCATGGATTACAAGGCAATCTCCATTCCTGATCCCCAACAAAGTAATCAAGTTGTGTTTCTCAAACTCTGTGTGTGCCTGGCTGCAATGCCAACGTATTAGAACCAGAAGACATTGTCACCATTTCACAACGCACAGGTGATTGCAGTCGCCCCTGGGAGCCCAGCCCACAGAGCCTTCCAACGTGAGCCTGAGGTGAGCCTGGACCTCACGCGTGTAGATATAACAGGGAGACGAACCTTTCTCCCCTAGATGAGAAAGCTCCCCTAGTGAAAGGCTGCTGGCTGTGGGATTCCCTGAGAGCAACTCCTGTGGCTCTTTAGGCCTGAGTTCAATTCTTCTGCCACACGTCCTGCTCAGCTCTTCTTACCTATACTTTCTGGTCCTAGAGAAACCCGAAGCGAGAGCGCTAAGACAGAGAGGTAAGAGAGACACAAGCAATCGATGAAGTCCCAGACGTTGATAAAGCTGTGAGTAGGGGTGACAAGCTACATTAATCCTGGGGTGAGAAACTGGCCTTTCTAACTCATCTTCACTTTTCGTTGGTCTTCGCCGTAGCTCATAAGAACTCATTTATCCTAAGAAATCAATGGCTAATTTCCTGTGAAGTAAAGTCGATAAATCTACAATGTTCTACATTGGTTAAAAAATGAGTGCTTGGTTTCCCTTGTGCTGTGAAGTACAAGCCAAATAATTGTTGATGGTATTTAAATGTATGAATGAAGAGAAATTGCTTTTCACTATAACTGCATTATATGAAATGTTTTTGTGGAGGTGGAGTATTGGGTGGTGGGAGAAGAGGGGGAGATAGTGGTTGCTAGTCTCTGAAATTGAGTTTTATGTCATTTTGTGTCAATTATGAGACATTTTGGCATGTATGGTACAGATTTATAGTCCGAGGGCTTTCATATGGGATTCAAGTATAGATTACAATAGAGGGGAACATGAGAACCCAGGAAAGAATATGATATTTCAATTGCCTTTGATCATTTCATTGAATTTGCCTGGAAAAGTCAATTAAAAAAGAA
>PVKM010046503.1:0-11685 GCA_004027735.1 Carollia perspicillata
TCACCAAACGACTTTTGAGCATCAGTTGTGCCCGCCCAGCGCAACACTACTTCCTGTGAATAGGTGCTACTATACTGCACACTCGCTCACTGGCCTTCGAGGACCTGGAGGCAGACCCCTCGTCCCAGGCTCCTAGAAGAGACCTGCGAGTAAGCTGGGCCGGAATGGGACAGGGAGTGAACACCAACCCTGCCCGGGCACCAAGAGCTGGCTTCCCAGGCCTGCTCTCATTTCATCCATGAACCACCCCGAGGACTGAGCACAACCGTCTCCATTTCACAGAGGGCCCCCAAAGCTCAGACAGATGACATAACTGCCTCTCGGTCATGCCACCAGTAAGCAAAGGCCAGGCCTCCCTGGCTCCAAAGTGGTGCCATGCAGAGGCACAGAACAGAGAAGCCCAGAGTCCCTGCTCTCAAACGAGCTCCTTGCAAAGCAGAGACAATACACGCACACACGCCATCCACTGCGTACGCAGGAGGTGGTGAGGGTGGAGAGGGAGGCTGGAACCAGACAGTGGAGAGGCCTGACGCCAGGCTGTAGTACCCAGATGTTGATTAATCACATTACGTCAAACAGACGCTTCACTAACCACCGAGGGTTTCTAAGTGAGGAGAGACCTGCGAGGCCTGGCTGCTGGAGCTCACTGTGCAGCTGCACTGGGGGAACAAGTCGCGGGGTCTGAACAGTGTCAGGGCGACAAGAAAGGGAGTCCAGACAGGACTTGGAAGAGTGGGATGTGGCCCTGGCTGGTGTAGCTCAGTGGATTGAGTGCGGGCCTGCGAACCAAAGGTCCGTGGTTCGATTCCCAGTCAGGGCACATGCCTGGGTTGCAGGCCAGTTCCCAGCAGGGGACGCAGGAGAGGCAACCATACACTGATATTTCTCTCCCTCTCTCCTTCCCTTCCCCTCTAAAGATAAATAAATAAATAAATCTTTAAAAAAAGAAAGAAAAGTGGGATGTGGTCTGAACGGGAGCAGTCACTGTAGGAAGAGAAGGAATAGGGACAGCCCATCACATACCAGCTAAGGTCACCCAAGAGTTGCCCGCTAATGCACAATCATGCCACTACCCACAGAAAACAAAAGGGCTCCAGGCTCTCGGGCTCTAGGGATGAGGTAGGAGCCCCTGAGAGCCAGGAACCCCGGATAAGATCTGTCTGAGTAACTCCCTGCCTCTCTATCACCTCTGGCAGGATGAAAGAGGAACCTTGCACAGTCCCCTCCAGCCCCACTGGCCTCCTGGCTGTTCTTCTCACACACTGGGCACTCCCACCTCAGGGCGTTTGCACGAGCTGTTCCCCTTGCCTCATCCCCCAGGCCCCCTTAGGGCCTATCCCTCATCTCCTTTAGGACTTTGCTCAAGTGTTTCTTTCTCACTGAGGCCTCCCCTGCTCCCTGTTTAAATCTGCAGCCCCCTCCCAACAGCCCCAGCACTCCCCAGCCCCCTTCTCCATAACACGCATCACCTTTTCTTTACCTTCCCTAGTTAATCTGCAAGTTCTACGAGGGTGGGGCCCTTTGGCTGTTTCTCTGCTTCACCCCAAGCACCTAGATCAGTTATATGTTGGGCATATAGCACTCAAAATTATCTTCTCAATGAAGAGAATCAATACCTTCCCAACTTTCTGATGATGAGGATGCAGCTCCTCACCAGGGACAAGGTGGTCTGGCTTCCAGGTACTGTTCCAGCCCTACAGGAACGCTGCCTCCCTCCACTTGGTCCCTCCCACATTCTGAGCTCTTCCCAGCCTCAGGGCCTTTGCACATGCCTGCTCCTGTCTGGAATGCTATTTTACCTGTACATCCTGCCCTGCCTAGTCCTTAACCTTTAGGTCTCAGTTTAAAGGTCACTGATGATAGTCTAAATCGGGCCTTCCATTTCCAGTGGCCTGTGGCTCCCCACGCTCTGCCTTTATAGGTCTCACCATGGTTTGTAACCAGAAACGATCGGGCCAGTGTCCATCTGCCCTGGCTGAGGAACACTTTGAGGGCAGGGACCATACATATTTGGTTTACTGTGTACACAGCCCCAAGCCCAGTGCCTGCCGTATACTGGTTAAACTCAGACAAGTCACCTAACTTCTCTGCCTGTTTCCCCTTTGTCACAGGGAAGACGCAGTACCTCCGTTGAGGCACTGTTGTAAAATTATTTGGGACTGTTCATTCCTCATTCATTCCCTCATTGCTATGCTGTAATGGTTTATCCCCCCAAATTGATATGTTGGAATCTAACCCCCAAAGTGATGACAGTATTAGAAGAGGCCTTTGGGAGGAGGTGACTAGATCGCGAGAGTGAGTGGGGTCCTCATGAATGGTACCAGAGACCTCACTGAGATCGCTCGTCCCTTCTGCCCTCTAGAGTTCCAAACAGAAGGTGCCAACTACAAACCCAGAAGTGGATCTTCACTGGACACAGAGTCTGCCAGCGCTTTGCTCTTGCCCATCCCGGTCCCCAGAACCGAGAGGCAACTGTCTGCTGTCTATAAATCACCTATCCTGCGGCATTTCGTTGCAGCGGCTCAAACAGACTAGGACATTCCCTTATTATTTTTTGAACACTCAGTACATGTGAGGCTAATCATTTCTGGTTATAAACCATGAGTGAGGGTTACAAACCAGATGAGATCGCATCTGCCTCCCTTGCAGCCTGAGAGGTCCCCAAGGGTGAAGACATGCCTAACTATGCTCTGGCCCAGCAGCTGGCCCAGGGCCTAGAAGGGATTCCCTGAGATGTGATGAGTGAATGAAAGAGCTGCAGTGCCCTGGAGGGGCGCGGCCCTGCTGCTGCCCTGCTGTGTGACACTGGCCAAGTCCCTTGCCCACTCTGTGCCTGAATCGCCCCTTATGTAAAATGAGGAGGCAGGACATGGGCTCCATCTGTACTCTTAGAGCCTGTTCCTCATCTTCCAAGAAGGCTCGAAGTCCATGCAGCAGTTCCTGTGTGGTGAGTGGCAGGGCAGTCGTGCATGTGCTGAGCCCTGCCGCCACCCACAGGGAAAGGCCTGGGTGGGCTGGCCCCAGTCACCCTCCTTCCTACTTCCTTATCTCCATCCTTCCTGTTTCCTTTCACAGGCTGCCCCTACAGCGACCATTCCCGCCACCAGCAGCCACAGCCTATCCCCACACTTTGCCTCTGTGGTCACAGGAGGCACCTCTTGGGAGGTGGAAAGTCCCAGAGCTGTCCTCACGAGCCTGACAGGCTCAGGCTGTGAGTCACCCCCTCTTCCTAGAGCAGGTGCCTGGCTCGCAGCAGTGGGGACGAGGATAGATGGAGCCCAACCCTTCAGTCTCAGGCCCCTGCACCCGCTGCCTGTGGTCATTTATACCCCAGAGTGAATTCAAAGCTCTCACGATGGATGAGCCACGACAGGTTACTCCTTGAGGTGGGGAGGAGGGAGGCTTGGGGTCCTGGCCCCATCCTACCTGATCTGCCACACCAGCTGCAGTGCCGTTACTGAGCAGAGAAAAGGTTTCCAATTCCTGCCAGAGATTGGAGAGAGGTGGGAAGAGATGAAGATCCTGGAAAGATGCTCAGGGTCCCATCAGCCAGGGAAGCAGAGGGGCCCAACAGGCGGCCGGGGTCCATGGTGCCCTCCAAGGCTCCCTGCCCCAGGCCGCCAGGGGTCACCTGCACTGTCTCGGGGTCACCTGGGGGTGTTTTCTTCCTGCAGCCCTGACCTGAACAGAGGAATTCAAGCACACACTGCCACTGTGTGCGGGCACTGCCATGTCACTCGCTCACTGTGATCCTCCCAGAGACCCTCTGCGGTGGGCATGATTACCCCATGTCCCGGGTGCAGAACTGAAGGTGCGGAGAGAACTGACTCGCTCAAGGTCACAGCAGAGACTCCGAACAATAATACCCTTTCTACGTGCAGCTTCCTGGCACACAGTAGGTGCCATAGAACATACACAGATTTGAACAAACCAAACAGATACCAACATTTCAAATATGCGCTGCCACACAGGGGTTATGTGAGGACATAAGGCTGAAGGACACCACTGTCACTGAGGCCACCTCTGGGGTGCTGAAGTCGTCCAGGGCAGGGGAGGGAATGGGTTTTAACAGCTGGTGTTTAAGGTGAGCTGGAAGCTTTGGCTGTTCTTTCCTTTCCCTAAAGGTTCTGAAAGTCATTCCAGGGCTTTCGGCCAAAAAGAGGGACCATCACCTGCTGTCACTCCCTTCTGTCCTGGCCTGGCTCTGGCCACCCTCACCTCCTTCTCCCAAAGGCGCCTAGACTCCCTCTTCGGACTTCCCCATCTCCACCCCAACCCACCCCCAGCACCCAGAGCCCACCTACCTGGGGCCTCTTATACGCCTTCCGAACTCGCAGCCCAAGCTTCTGAGCCAGCTCCTGACCAAGCTGAGTTACACTTTCATCCTGGGAAGACAAGACACAGCGTGGAGCAGGCCGGTCTGCCTGGCTCACCAGGCTGGGCCGTGGACACTTGTGCGGTCCCACAAGGGGGGCCTGCTCTCACCCCACGTTACTGCCGACAAGGAAGCAAGCTCCTGGAAGGGGACACGAAGGTGGCTGGCTGCCCAAGTCGCACAGCTAGACTGTGGTGGGGCTGGGACCAGAACCCCTTGCTTCTGTTTTTCTTTTATTGGGGGGAGGAAAAGGAAGAATTTTTGTTTGTTCTGACACTGCCTTTTTTATTTTCATAATTCAGCCAGTGACAGTATCACTGCGGAGGCTGAAATCTGAGAGCAAGTGCTCCCCGGGGTCACCCCCCGGGCCCTTCCCCCGAGGGGGCCCGGCTAGTCGGTCTGACTGACGTGCTCGTTCCCTGCGCAGCTTTCCTGGGGATTTACAGACACGCCCATGGACCTAGAGAGAAGGCTCACTTTTGCCCTTTGGGGATTTTCTCTTGTTTTACATAAGTGGGATCACAGTATACCAACTGTTCTACAACTTGCTTCTATCGCCAAACAGTGTCTTGGAACTCTTTGCCAGTCCTGTGTGGTGTGCAGGTCCAGAGCGGTGAGGACGCACGAAGTTCAGAGCGCGCCCGGCCCTTGGCCAGCGCTCAGTAACAGCACCCAGCTCTCCTCCCTCCCTCCCCCCAAGTCTGTGTTACTGTGCTCGTACCAGGCGCCAGGCACACTGGCCACAGGGCAGATGCGGCCCAGGATGCATGGAGAGTCTGGTCTAGTCAGGGAGACCCATCAGCAAACAACGGAATGGCGACTGTGGTCTGGGCAACGACGGGGCAAGGCGTGCTGCGACATCCCGCACAGCTGCCACCTCCCACCGCACTGAGGAGCTCCTGGAGCCCCAGGGCCAGGCTCTGGGGTCATCTCTAGTCCTGGTGCCAACACAAGGCACGGTTCTATTAGTAGCTGCCCACAAAGACTGGAAACGGGGGAATTCTCCAACTCAGAGCCCGGAGCCCTCATCTGGGAACAGCCCTCAGGGGGAGTTACCGCCCTGGCTGGGCTGTGCGGTGGGGTAAAGGCCACATGCCCTCCCAGGAGGGGGTTGCCACGACAGCTGGATGTAGACCTGCTGTGAGTGCTGGAAAAAGCTGTACGGATGGGGGACAACTGTCATAAAGGTTCTCACTGTGAACAAACTGAATCAGGGAAGCAAGAATAATAAACAAAACGCAGAGTAACGGCGAATGTTTTCTGAACACTCACTGTGTCTGCTATCGTGCAAACCGGCCCGTGCGATTTTCGGGTTCCATCCTCAGCACAGCCCTGCGATGCCTGGTTTGTCATCACCCCATTTACAGGGTGTAAACCAAGACCAGAGAGGCTAAGCCGTGTGTGTAAGGTCACACAGCCAGCAGGTGGCAGGCTCAAGATCAGGACCCAAACCCAGGCCAGAGCTGGGGCACTCATGTCCTTGACCATCATTCATGTGACTTCCTCTCTGCTCTGCTCACCTAAATCCTTCTTGCTTCTTCCAGGCCCACTCATGCCCCACCTCCTTCAGGGAGTCCTCCAGGATCCTGACCACTCCTGAGTCCTCTCAACCCTTCCTGGGAAGCACTTACCTACCCCTGAATGCTTTCACACCCACTATTTCAGGGATAAAGTAGAATAGACCTTTTATAGGCATGGAGGTAATGTGCAGAGAGAGAGAGTACTCTGTCCAAGTTCATGCCAGGGGTCAGTGGTGGGGCCCAGCCCAGACCCCAGGGATGTTTCCACTTGTCCCCTCGTAGTCTGTGGGTCCCCAAAAGGCACAGCCCTGGGTGCTGTGTGGGCACTCAGGAAACACTTGTTAAGCATGTGAATAAATGGAGAGGGCATGCAGATGCCCAGCCGCACACTGGCTGAGGCAAGCGAGGCTCTCTCTAGGTCATTCATTTCCCATCGTCTCCTCCCCAGCTAAGGACAGCCTGGACATCGTCGGGACTCCGTGCATGTGGCTCATTCTCACTGTGACCCTGCACTCGGCACACTCCCTGGTTAGGAGCACCAACTCTAGAATCAGACTGTTTAGGTTCAAATCTTCGCTCTGCCTCCGGGATGCTGGGAAAGTTCCTTTCGCTCTGTCATCTTTAATTGGGGATAACTGTATCTACCACAAAGGGTTATTTGTTGCAAGTGAGCTAATATAATGTATCTTTAGCAATACCTGGCACACAGTCAGAGGTCACTGTTAATAACAGTATTTGCAACTCTATGTAACAAAAACTTAGGCTCAGAAAGATGGGGTGGTGTGGTCTGAGTGAGGGCCGGCGCAGAGGGCTGGCCCCTGGTGTGGATGCAGAGCCGCACTCACGTGGGGCAGGGTGAGTGAGCAACGGCTGCTGCACTCATAGGCCTCCTTGTGGCGTCCCAGCTCGTTGAGGGCACGCGCCTTGCGGAACAGTGCCCGGATGTTCTCGCTGTCCAGGCCCAGTGCCTTCTCGCTGTCCTCCAGCGCCTTCTCATACAGGCCCTGCGGGAGAGGAGCAGGTGCTCTGCGTCAGCGCCTGTTCCCCTCCCTCCCGCCAGGCCCCCTGCTCCCCTCAACGAAAGACCAGCCTCCCTTCCCTGCAGAGGTGGAGGTTGCCAGAGGACCCGGCTCAGGGAGGAGGCTCCAGAGCTCCAGGAAACAGCTCTGGTGCTCACACTCTGGTCAAGGGCAGCCACGTGTCCAGCTGAGGGGGCTGCCAACGGGCACTGTCAGGACACAGGAGGGAGGGGCCTTCATGTGCTACGGCGGTGAGCCCGGTCACTCAGACATATCTATTCTGTATCTCCCTTTGGTTCAGAACACCACGGATGGAGTGTAAGAGAGGCACCTCTGAGAGGAAATCAAGAAGGTGGCCCGCGTATGAAACAGACTGTGAGCAGGCATCTGGTAGACCCACTTGTCCAGCGTGGCCCACCAGTCACCAGTCCACTGTGGACTGCAGAGGTGCCTCACGAGCCTCCACAGAGCCCACAGCACAGCCTCCCACGGGGCCTAGTGAGTGAGTGAGCGGGCAGGGCAGGCACGAGGTCGGGGGCTGGAGCCCTCAGAGGGAGAGGAGACCGGAGGCGTGGAGAAAGAAGTGAGGCTGTGATGGGAGGCGAGGAGCCCAGGAGGGAGGAGCAGGAGAGGCCAGGGGTTTGCAGAAAGAGGCGGCGCGATGACAAGAGAGGTTCCCAGCCCTGACCGCCCACAGACTCCTGGCTGTGCTCAGGCTACCCTGAGGTGCTAACTGAATCCATCTGGGGTAGGGCTTAGGCACCAGCATCATCTTTAAAAATCTTCTCATGTATCGGTATTAGTACTTCGCAAGCTCTCCAGGTCAATCTGCTGTGCAGCAGGGTTGAGAGTCAAGGAAGTAGAGGGTGAGACTCAGACGGGAGGCTGGGGAGAAGCCGGCCTTGCAGAGGCTCCCCGGGGCATGGCCTGGCTCCGCTGGGCATCTGGGGAAGCGGGGGCAGGGCAGGGGGTGGGGGAGGGAGGGTGGACGCCAGGCTCACCATGGTGAAGTAGCAGGCGGCCCTGTTGACATGCAGCTTGCACAGCAGCTCCTGGGGCAGGGCCACCTGGTCAGAAGCAGCGTAGTCGGCCACATTCAGCCCTTCCATGTACTGCACCAGGGCCTGCTTGTAGTCCTTCTCCCGGAAAAGGTCATTGCCCTCGGCGAACAGGTTCTGCACCAGCTTGAGCAGAAAGGCCTGCCAGGGCGTAGGGTGCAGAGGGAGCTCAGGAGGCTTCCTCCATCCAGCCCCAGCCCCAGCTCCTGGACCCACACCTGCCTCATTTGGACACCCCTGTTCTTGGCCTTCCCCCAGCCCAGCAGCTGACACTCACCTCATATTCTTCTTGTTTTAGGGGTAGTGTCGACCTAACAGGAAAAGGAGAGGGAAACAAGGTCTGGGTGAGCCCGAGAGTCCCAGCTACATGGAGGTCCAGGAGCCAGAGCCACAGGCCAGGGGTCACGCCTAGAGTGGGCACCTCCAGCTCGGACCTCCGATGTCACCTCACGGACTGGGATGAGTGGACAGCGGTTTTCTCTCCCTAAATCATCACCATGCTGGCCTTCTACTTGCCCCAGGGCCTGACAGCCTGGCTTTCCCAGGTGCAGAGGCTGAGAGAGAGCAGGCCAGCTCAGCTGAGCCAGCTATCCTGAGAAAGCAAGTCCCCTCCCTACGAGTGACTGCGCCCCACCACATCACACCTGCAGGGCAGGCCCCCAGGCACCACTGGCAGTCCACCTGAGGTCCCCTTCTCCCGTCCCTTCCCACAAAACTCACATTAACACCAGCCAGTGACAGGTACACTCAGAGCCTGTCAGACTCAACAATGTAGATGGGTCCCTGGGTGCCCTCTGCTCTACTGTGGCCAAAAAAATGCCACTCAGGATGGTAGCAAGCGTCAGCTTAGGAGAGCAGAGGCACACCTGTCACACTGAAGGGCTGAACTGGAGGGGAAACTGGGGTTTGTCTCCCGGCCCCTCATGTCACAGAGGGAAAAACAGACACCCAGAGGGGCAATGATTTGCCCAAGGTCACACAGCAGGTCAGTGCCAGAGCCGGAGCACAGGGCTGGGGCCCCTTCCATTGCTTGGAGCTGTCACCAACAGCTGGGCAAGAAGGAGCTGCCTAAGTGAGCGAGGGAGAAGCAGAGAGAGATGCTGGAGGTCCGCAGGGGGTGAGAGGATGTCCCTGATGGTGACAGCAGGGCTCCCAACCCAACCCTCTCACTCACCTTCCCACCACCAGAGGTCAGGGCTTGTCCCTCCTTCCCCATACTGTCCCAGCCCAGGCCACTGCAACGGTCACCCTCCTCCTAAATGGTCTCCACCTCCAGCCTCTCCCCTTCAGCACTGGCTTCCTCTTCAGCAGGTCACACCCTGTCCTAAAAATCACCGCATCCTGGTGCTTAAGGCCTCCACAAGCCAGTGCCAACCCACCTGTCCAGATCACTCTATGTCTCCTCCAGTGCTCTGTGCCCAGAGGTGCCAACTAAATGTTTGCTAAGCACATGCAGTCTGTATGTGAAAATCCGGTAATTTTACAAAGAGCAGGTCCCCCTGTGTTATCCTGCAAAGCGGCCCCGGGGGAGAGCAACATATGGTTCCTGGAGGGTGTCCTATCGCTAAACCTCTTGCGACCCCCTTGGGAAAGGAGAACCAGGACACAAAGCGAACATCTCCTGCAGGCGCAATGACCCCGTGAGGGACGTGGCACTGCTCTCTCCATTTCAGGGGAACAGAGCCCAGCCGGGAAGCAGGGGAACCCGGGTGTGGGCTCAGAACTGCAGCTCCATGGAAACCAGTGACTTCAGTTCAGGGCAAATGCTTACAAAAGACAGTATTCTCCAGGTGAGCCTTGTTCACCAGACTGACCTCAGCTCTGTCATCTGCAAAATGGTGGACAAGACCACCTACTCTTCAGGGCTGTTGTGGAGATTAGAACAATGATGGATGTGAAGGGCCCGGCGCAGAGCGTGAAAGCTGTGCTCATTAAGTGGGAACCATTGATTTCTTACAGGATGTGCACAGGCAAGCGAGAGAACTGACGAGCGTGTGTGGACAGCGAGGGTAAAACGGTACACTGCACCAGGGCTGCCAGGGTGAGGGAGTGCACACGCGTGTGTAGGGTTCATGGCTCACGTGTAGGGTTCACAGATCTATCCCCTCGCCCCTGCCATGCCAGTCACTTCCCAGTACCTCCTACCTCTCCAATACACCTGGGGACCTGAACGGCAAAGGATCAGCGAGCAAGAAAGGGAGAGCTGGAGAGAGCCTGCGTGCTTTGGGCTGCGTTCGGAGGACCCACCATGCCCCGCCACCCCAGCACACACTCACTGAATGAACTGCAGCCCCTTCTCGATGTCCGCCTTCCGTCTCTGCCTCTCCATCAGTCTCTAGGGGAAAGAACAGTTTATCAGTCAGTCACAGGGCCATCTGCCTCCAACACACTGTGTACTCGCCCTCACTCATCCCGTTCCACGGCGCAGAGGGGAATCCCTGAGGGCAATGACCTGCCTCAGGGTCTCCAAAGACGGCCGAGCCAGGCACACAGCCCTGCCCTCCACGCCCGTGCCCCACTGGACTCAGAGTTTGTACAATCCCCTCAACGGCGGCCAAGGAGCTGCATGGAGGCCACCTGCCCTTTCCCACAGGTGGCTTGGGCTGCAATACCGCATAGGACTCCCTCAAGTTCAAAGAAAAAGCCTCGTTTAACCATCAAACTCAGTCCAAGGAGAAAAGACACAGAAAAGGCAAAATAACGCCATTGATTATAGCTACAATGTAGCACCACGCACTGGGCCAGGCACTCCATATACGTGTCTCAATGAATCTTTCAACAGCAAGGTGAGGCAGGCGTCCTTCTGTCCCATTTTACCGAGGAGGAGTGGAAGCTCAGAGAGCCCTTGCTGTGAGCTGCCACACCGCTGAGGTACGATCTGAGCCCAGGCCCCCCGTCTATGCTCCCCCTTCCTGCAGTCCCTCCACTCGGCTCTACGTGCACCATCTTCCTGAACAGCAGTAAGGAAAAGAGACAATGAGCATCAACTCATCCTCCTTGGACTTTTTATAGATAAGGATCAGTGTTCATTTATTTATGTGTTTACTTTTAAAGATTTTATTTTATTTTTAGAGAGGGGAAGGGAAGGAGAAAGAGAGGGAGAGAAATATCAATGTGTAGTTGCCTCTCACACACCCATTACTGGGGAACTGGCCCACAACCCAGGCATGTGCCCTGACGGGGAGTCGAACCGGCGACCCCTCAGTTCCCAGGTTCACAGGCTGGCACTCAATCCACTGTGCCACACCAGCCAGGGCAGAATAAGCGTTGAATAGGTAAATGAGAAATGAGTGATATGCGCAGTTGCTGAGTGGTAACCATGTGCTTGCCCAGGGGCTGCCACGACCCCTTTGGAAGCCCCCAGTGACACCCGTTCTGTTGCCCATTAAGCACTCAGACCCGGCCCCAGGATGCCTAGCCTGTCCTCAGGCTCAAAACAATCAAAACTCCCTCCCTGACCCCAATCCCCCTCGGGCTGTTGCACAACCTCTCCTCCCTTTCTTGGTCACATTTCCTGAAAGAGATGTCTACACCGTGTCCACATCCTCACGTCCTCCACGCCCCAACTCACGGCAACTCCACTCCCACCCCACTGTTCATGCTCGCCAAGCAACCTCCTTTTTTCGGAGTCCACAGAGGGACAGTTTTCCACCTGCCTTTTCTGGCACTTTCGGCTGCACCTGCCAGGTCACCGCACACCTGCCTCTCTGACC
>PVKM010046504.1:0-11687 GCA_004027735.1 Carollia perspicillata
CCTAACCCTAACATTAACCCTAACCCTAACCCTAACACTAAACCTACACCTAACATTAATTGTAACCCTAACCCAAACCCTAATCCTAACCCTAACCCTAACCCTAACACTAATCCTAAAACTAACACTAATCCTACATCTAATATTAATCTCAACCATAACCCTAACCCTAACCCTAAACTTAACACTATCCCTACAACTAACATTACCCATAACCCTAAACCTAACCCTAACCCTAACCCAAACCCTACACCTAACATTAACCATAACCCTAACCCTAACCCTATCCCTAACCCTAATACTAAAACTAACACTAATCCTACACTAACAATAACCGTAACAAAACCCTAACCCTAAGCCTAACCCTAACACTTATCCTACACCTAATATTAACCGTAACCATAACCGTAACCCTAACCCTAACACTTACCATAACCCTAACCCGAACACTAACCCTACACCTAACATTAACCGTAACTGTAACCCTAAACCTCACACTAACCCTACACCTAACATTAACCATAACCCTAACCCTAACCCTCACCTTAACCCTAAACCTAACCCTAACCCTAAGAGTGATTCAAAAAATAACACTAATCTAATCCTACACCTACCATTAACCGTAACCATAATCCTAACCCTAACCCTAACCCTATCCCCTACCCTAACACTAACCCTACACCTAACATTAACCATAAGACTAACCCTAACCCTAACCCAAATCCTAACCCTAACACTAACACTAACCCTACACCTAACATTAACCGAAACTCTAACCCTAACCCTAATACTAATCCTAACCCTAATCCTAAAACTAACACTAATCCTACAACTAACATTAACCGTAACTCTAAACCTAACCCTAACACTTACCCTAAACCTAACCCTAACCCAAACCCTACTCTAACCCTATGGCTAAACCTAACCTTAACACTAACACTAACCCTACACCTAACCTTAACCGTAACCCTAACCCTATCCCTAACCCTAACATTAACTCTAAACCTAATCCGAAAACTAACACTAATCCTACACCTAACATTAACAGTAACCATAACTCTAATCCTAAAACTAACCCTAACTGTAACACTAACCCTACACCTAACATTAACCGTAACTCTAACCCTAAACCTAACACTTACCCTAAACCTAACCCTAACACTAACCCTACACCTAACACTAACCCTAACACTAACACTAACTCTACACCTAACATTAACCGTAACCATAACCCTAACACTAACCCTAACCTTAACACTAACCCTACACCTAACATTAACCATAACCCTAACCCTAACCCTAACCCTAACCTTAACCCTAACCCTAACACTAAACCTACACCTAACATTAACCGTAACCATAACCCTAACCCTAAACCTAAACCTAACCCTAACCCTAAAAATAAAACTAACGCTCACCCAATATTAACCGTAACCATAACCCTAATCGTAACCCAAACCTTAACCCTAACCCTAACCCTAACACTAACCCTAACCTGACATTAACCATAACCCTAAACCTAACCCTAACCCTAACCCTAACCCTAACCCTACCCTAACACTAATCCTAAAACTAACACTAGTCCTACACCTAACATTAACCGTAACCCTAACCCTAACCCTAACCCTAACACTAACACTGACCCTACACCTAACATTAACCGTAAGCCTAACCGTAACCCTAACCCTAACCTTAACCCTAACCCTAACTCTAACCCTACACCTAACATTAACCATAACCCTAAACCTAAACCTAAACCTAACCCTAACCCTAAAACTAACCCTAACACTAATCCTAAAACTAACACTAATCCTACACCTAACATTAACTGTAACCCTAACCCTAAACCTAATCCTAAAACTAACACTACTCCTACACCTAACATTAACCGTAACCATAACCCTAACCCTAAACCTAACCCTAACCCTAACACTAAACCTACACCTAATTTAACTGTAACCCTAACCCTAACACTAACCCTAACCCTAACACCAACCCTAACACGAAATTTACACCTAACATTAACAGTAACCATAACCCTAACCGTAACCCTAATCCTAACCCAGACCCTAACCCTAATCCTAAAACTAACAATAATTCTACCCCTAATATTAAGCGTAACCATAACCCTAACCGTAACACTACACCTAACATTAACTGTAACCCTAACCCTAACCCTAATCCTAACCATAACCCTGACACTAATCCTACACCTAACATTAACCCTAATCCCAAACCTAACCCTAACCCTAACCCAGATCCTAACCCTAACCCTAATCCTAAAACTAACACTAATCCTACACCTAACATTAAGCGTAACCATAACTCTAACCCTTACCCTAACCCTAACATTAACAATAATCCTACACCTAAAATTAACTGTAACCATAACCCTAACCCTAAACCTAACCCTAACCCTAATCCTAAAACTAACACTAATCCTACACCTAACATTAACGGTAACCATAACCCTAAAACTAACCCTAACCCTAAACCTAATCCTAAAACTAACACTAATCCTACACCTAACATTAACCGAAAGCATAAACCTAACCCAAAGCCTACACCTAACATTAACGGTAACCCTAAATCTAAACCTAACACTACTCTAAACCTAACACTAACCTTAAACCTAACCCTAAATCTAAAACTAACACTAATCCTACACCTAACATTAACTGTAACCATAAAGCTAACTCTAACCCTAACCCTAACCATAACCCTAACCTTAACCTTACACCTAACATTAACCGTAACCCTAACCAAACCCTAACACTTACCCTAATCCTACCATAATCCTAAAACTAACAATCATCCTAGACCTAACACTAACTGTAATCATAACCCTAACCCTAACGCTAACACTAACCCTAACCCTACCCCTAACCCTACACCTAATTCATTGTAACCCTAAACCTAACCCTAACCCTAACCCTAACCCTAACACTAACCCTAACCCCAACACTAAACCTAACACTTACCCTAAACCTAACCCTAACCCTAACCCTAACACTAACCCTAATCCTAAAACTAACTCTAATCCTACACTTAACATGAACCGTAACCATAACCCTAACCGTAACCCTAACCCTAATCCAGACCCTAACCCTAACCCTAATGCTAAAACTAACACTAATCCTACACCTAACATTAACCGTAAACATAACCCTAACTGTAACCGTAACCCTAACCCAGACCTTAACCCTAACCCTAATCCTAAAACGAACACTAATCCTACACCTAACATTAAAGGTAACCATAACCCTAACCGTAACCTTACACCTAACATTAACCATAACCCTAACCCTAACCCTACAGTTACCTTAAACCTAACCCTAATCCTAAAACTAACACTAATCCTACACCTAACGTTAACTGTAAACGTAACCCTAAACCTAACCCTAACCCTATCCCTGACCCTAACCCTAACTCTAACACTTTTCCTACACCTAACATTAACAGTAACCCTAAACCTAACCCTAACCCTAACCTTAACACTAACACTAACCTTAACCCTAACCCTAACACTAAAACTACACGTAACATTAACTGTAACCATAACCCTAACCCTAACACTACACATAACTTTAACGGTAACCGTAAACCTAACTCTAACATTTATGCTAAACCTAACCCTAACTCTAACCCTAAGCCTAATCCTAACCCTAATACTAAAACTACACCAATCCTACACCTAACATTAACTGTAAACATAACCCTAACCGTAACCCTAACCCTAAACAAGACCCTAACCCTAACCCTAATGCTAAAACTAACACTAATCCTACACCTAACATTAACCATAAACATAACCGTAAACATAACCCTACACCTAACATTAATCATAACCCTAACCCTAACCCTAACACGTACCCTAAACCTAACCCGAACGCTAACACTAACACTAACCCTAATATTAAAACTAACACTAATCCTACACCTAACATTAACCGTAACTCTACCCATAACCCTAACACTTAAACTAAGCCTAATCCTAATCCTAACCCTAACCCTATACCTAACCCTAACCCTAATCCTAAAAGTAACACTAATCCTACACGTAACATTAACTGTAACCCTAAACCTGACCCTAACCCTAACCCTAACCCTAACACTAACCCTAACCCTAACACTAACCCTACACCTAACATTAACTGTAAACATAACCCTAACTGTACCGTAACCCGAAACCAGACCTAAACCCTAACGCTAATCCTAAAACTAACACTAATCCTACACCTAACATTAACCGTAACCATAACCGTAACCCTAACTTTACACCTAATAGTAAACGTAACCCTAACCCTAATTCTAACACTTACCGTAAACCTAACCCTAATCCTAAAACTGACACTAATCCTACACCTAAAATTTACTGTAACCATAAACCTAACCATAACCCAAACCCTAACCCTAACCCTAATCCTAGAACTAACACTAAAACTACACCTAACATTAACTGTAACCATAACTCCAACCCTAACCCTAACCCTAAATCTACCCCTAATCCTAAAACTAACACTAATCCTACACCTAACATTAACCGTAACCATAACGCTAACCGTTACCGTAACCCTAACCCAGACCTTAACCCTAACCCTAATCCAAAAGAGAACACTAATCCTACACCTACCATTAACTGTAACCATAACCCTAACCGTAACATTACACATAACATTAACCGTAACCCTAACCCTAAACCTAACCCTAATCCTAACACTAACCCTACACCTATCATTAACCGTAACCCTAAACCTAACCCTAACCCTAACCCTAACACTAACACTAACCCTAACCCTAACCCTAACACTAATCCTACACGTAACATTAACCGTAACCATAACCCTAACCCTATTCCTACAACTAACATTAACTGTAACCCTAACCCTAACCGTAACACTTACCCTAAACCTAACCCTAACCCTAATCGTAACTCTAACCCTAACCCTAACACTACCCCTACACCTAACATTAACCATAACCCTAACCATGACCATAACCCTAACACTAAACCTAACGCTAATCCTAAAAGTAACACTAACCCTACACCTAACATTAACCGTAACCCTAACCCTAACCCTAACACTTACCCTAAACCTAACGCTAATTCTTAAACTAACACTAATCCTACACCTAACATTAATCGTAACCATAACCTTAACCCTAACCATAACCCTAACCGTAACCCTAATCCTAAAACTAACACTAATCCTATACCTAACATTAACCGTAACCATAACCCTAACCATAATTCTAACCCTCACCCAGAACCTAACCCTAAGCCTAATCCTAAAACTAAAACAAATCCTACACCTAACATTAACCGTAACCATAACCCTAACACAAACCCTACTCCTAACATTAACCGTACCCCTAACCCTAACCCTAACACTTACCCTAAACCTAACCATAATCCTAAAACTAACAATAATCCTACACCTAACACTAACTGTAACCATAACCCTAACCCTAACCCTAACCCTAACCCTAACCCTAACCCTAACACTAACCCTAACACTAATCCTAAAACTAACACTAATCCTACACCTAACATTAACCATAACCATAACCCTAACCGTAACCCTAACCCTAAACAAGACCGTAACCCTAACGCTAATGCTAAAACTAACACTAATCCTACACCTAACATTAACCATAACCATAACCATAACCGTAAACCTAACCCTAACCCAGACCCTAACCCTAACCCTAATGCTAAAACTAACAGTAATCCTACACCTAACATTAACCGTAACCATAACCGTAAACCTAACCCTACACCTAACATTAACCGTAACCCTAACCATAAACCTACCCCTAACCCTAACCCTACCACTAATCCTAAAACTAACACTAATCCTATACCTAACAATAACAGTAACCATAACCCTAACCCTAAACCTAACCCTAACCCTAACCCTAATCCTGAAACTAACACTGATCCTACACCTAACATTAACCGTAACCATAACCCTAACCGTAACCCTAACCCTAATCCAGAACCTAACCCTAAACCTAATCCTAAAACTAACACTAATCCTACACCTAACATTAACCGTAACCATAACACTAACACAAACCCTACTCCTAACATTAACCGTACCCCAAACCCTAACCCTAACACTTACCCTAAACATAACCCTTACCCTAACCCTATCCCTAACCCTAATCCTAAAACTAACACTAATCCTACACCTAATGTTAACCGTAACCATAACCCTAAGGGTAACCCTAACCCTAACCCAGACCGTAACCCTAACCCAAACACTAACCCTACACCTAACATTAACCGTAACCCTAACCCTAACCCTAACACTTACCCTAAACCTAACCCTAACCCTAACCGTAACCCTAAGCCTAACACCAACCCTACACCTAACATTAACTAATCTGAGTTAATAAGTACCTCGGAGGAAAGTTCCCTGGAGATGGACATTAGTCAGTAGTACTAACACAGGAGGTACTCCACAGGCCACATTCATTTTCAATTCCAGTGACATTAGTTCATTTCCTTGTGGTTTTCAACACTGTAGCAGTCGTTTCTCTGGGAGGCACAGCATTCTAAACTTGTTTCTTCTGAGTGTTTGGAAGGGTTTCAACAGTTCATTACTGCTCCATCAGAGGCAAATGCAACTGGTAGCCAAATGTCGTCTCAGAGTGGTATATATTGACACAGTCACACAAGGGTATTGTCTAAGTCAGGCAGGCACGTTTCTGTTGGGAAACAGTGTTTCACTGCATTTCAAGCATTTCGGTAGCACTGTTGCTATCACACAACACGCGGCATTTGCATTTCAGAATGCCCTTGTAGAGTAATACTCAAAACTCTAAGAACTGTCTGGGATCCGTACTCATTTCATCTTTCACTTCAATGAACGCATGGTTGTGGCATGAAAATAGCTGCGTGTTCTTGTTGAAAACCTACGTTGTAGAAGAGATTTTCACTCCTAAGTGACTTAGAAGTCTGGAAACGTACTGCTGTATGCTAATGCGAGTGCCTTGTCCATGGAGAATTAGAAGTTCATTGTAGGTTACTTATCGCACAGATCTTCACAAACTGGTGCCTATTGAGTCTCATACAGCAGGCAAATGCGTTTGTTAGCTGAGGTGTGCTTTTTACCAAGGGAAATTTACATTGGGAAGACTGTGGAAAGCAGCTTCTTTCTACTGCCCAAGTGACGTGATCCTGAGCCTGCGTTCGCTCGCCAGCTGAAAATAGGCTAAAAAGAATGTTTCAGTAGCTGTTTTCAGTGAAAGTTACCTGGAGATGGACATTAGCCCTGACGTTTCCACAGTAGTACTAACACAGGAGGTACTTCCAGACCCCACACTCCTTTTCAATTCCAGTGATATTAGTTCATTTGCTTGTGGTCTTCAACTCTGTAGCAATCGTTTCTTTGGGACGCACAGCATTCTAAACTTGTTTCTTCTGAGTGTTTGGAAGGGTTTCAACATTTCATTACTGCTCCATCAGAGGCAAATGCAACTGGTAGCCAAATGTCGTCTCAGAGTGGTATCCATTGACACAGTCACACAAGGGTATTGTCTACTCAGACAGGCAGGTTTCTGTTGGAAAACAGTGTTTCACTGAATTTCATGCTCTTCGGTAGCACTGTTGCCATCACACAACACACGGCATTTGCATTTCAGAAGGCCATTGTAGAGGAATATTCAAAACGCTAAGAAATGTCTGGGATTAGTGCTCGTTTCATCTTTCACTTGAATGAACGCATAGTTGTGGCATGAAACTTAGCTGCCTGTTCTTGTTGAAAACCTACTTTGTAGAAGAGATTTTCACTCCTAAGTGACTTAGAAGTTTGGAAACGTACTGCTGTACGCTAATCCGAGTGCCTTGTCCATGGAGAGTTAGAACTACATTGTAGGTTACTGTTCACACAGATCTTCACAAACTGGTGCATATTGAGTCGCGTACAGCAGTCAAAAGCGTTTCTGAGCTGAGCTGTGCTTTTTACCAAGAGAAAATTACATTGGGAAGACTGTGGAAAGCAGCTTCTCTCTATTGCCTAAGTGACGTGATCCTGAGCATTCATTTACTCCCAGCTGAAAATAGGCTAAAAAGAACGTATCGGTAGCTGTTTTCAGTGAAAGTTACCTGGAGATGGACGTTAGCCCTGACATTTCCACAGTAGTACTAACACAGGAGGTACTTCCAGACGCCACATTCCTTTCAAATTCCAGTGACATTTGTTCATTTGCCTGTGGTATCAAAGCTGTAGAAATGTTTCCCTGGCATGCGCAGCATTGTAAACTTGTTTGTCCTGAGTATTTGGAAGTGTTTCAACAGTTCATTACTGCTCTATCTGACGCAAATGCAACTGCTAGCCAAAATGGCGTCTCAGCGTGGTATCCATTGACACAGTCACACAAGGGTGTTGTCTAAGTCAGACAGGCACGTTTCTGTTGGGAAACAGTGTTTCACTGCATTTCATGCATTTTGGTTGCACCGTTGCCATCACACATCACGCGACATTTGCATTTCAGAAGGCCCTTGTAGAGGAATGCGCAAAACGCTAAGAACTGTCAGGGATCAGTACTCATTTCATCTTTCACTTGAATGAACGCATGGTTGTGGCATGAAACTTAGCTGTGTGTTCTTGTTGAAAACCTACGTTGTAGAAGAGATTTTCACTCCTAAGTGACTTAGAAGTTTTAAAAATGTACTGCTGTACGCTAATCCGAGTGCTTTGTCCATGGAGAATTATAACTACATTGTAGGTTACTGTTCGCACAGATCTTCACAAACTGGTGCCTATTGAGTCGCGTACAGCAGTCAAAAGCGTTTCTTAGCTGAGCTATGCTTTTTACCAAGAGAAAATTACATTGGGAAGACTGTGGAAAGCAGCTTCTTTCTACTACCCTAGTGACGTGATCCTGAGCCTGCGTTCGCTCGCCAACTGAAAATAGGCTAAAAAGAACGTATCAGTAGCTGTTTTCAGTGAAAGTTACCTGGAGATGGACATTAGCCCTGACATTTCCACAGTAGTACTAACACAGGAGGTACTTCCAGACCCCACATTCCTTTTCAATTCCAGAGACATTAGTTAATTTGCTTGTGTTTTTGAACTCCGTAGCAATCGTTTCTCTGGGACGCACAGCATTCTATACTTGTTTCTTCTGAGTGTTTGGAAGGGTTTCAACAGTTCATTACTGCTCCATCAGAGACAAATGCACCTGGTAGCCAAAATAGCGTCTCAGAGTGGTATCCATTGACACAATCACACAAGGGTATTGTCTAAGGCAGACGGGCACGTTTCTGTTGGGAAACAGTGTTTCACTGCATTTGATGTATTTCACTAGCACTTTTGACATCACACAACACGCGGCTTTTGCATTTCAGAAGGCCCTTGTAGAGGAATGCTCAACACGCTAAGAACTCTCTGGGATCAGTACTCATTTCATCTTTCAGTTGAATGAACGCATGGTTGTGGCATGAAACTTAGTGGCGCGCTCTTTTTGAAAACCTACGTTGTAGAAGAGATTTTCACTCCTAAGTGACTTATAAGTTTGGAAACGTACTGCTGTATGCTAATCCGAGTGCCTTGTCCATGGAGAATTAGATATTCATTGTAGGTTATTTTTCACACAAATCTTCACAAACTGGTGCCTATTGAGTCTCGTACAGCAGGCAAATGCGTTTCTCGGCTGAGCTGTGCTTCTTACCAAGAGAAAATTTCATTGGGAAGATGGAGGAAAGCAGCTTCTTTCTACTGGCCAAGTGAAATGATGCTGAGCATGCGTTCGCTCGCCAGCTGAAAATAGGCTAAAAAGAAGGTTTCAGTAGCTGTTTTCAGTGACAGTTACCTGGAAATGGACATTAGCCCTGAGTTTCCACAGTAGTACTAACAAAGACGGTACTTCCAAACCGCACATTCCTTTCAAGTTCCACTGACATTTGTTCATTTGCCTGTAGTTGTGAAAGTTGTAGAAATCGTATCTCTGGGGTGCGCAGCATTGTAAAAGTGATTGTTCTGAGTATTTGGAAGTGCTTCAACACTACATTACTGCTCTATCTGAGAGAAATGCACCTGGTGGCCAAAATGGCCTCTCAGGGTGGTATCCATTGACACAGTCACACAACGGTGTTGTCTACGTCAGACAGGCACGTTTCTGTTGGGAAACTGTATTTCACTGCATTCCATGCATTCCAGTAGCACTTTTGCTATCGCACAACACCAGCACTTGCATTTCAGAAGGCCCTTTTAGAGGAACGCTCAACACGCTAAGAACTCTCTGGGAACACTAGTACTTTCATCTTTCAGTTGAATGAACGCGCGGTTGTGGCGAGAAACTTAGCTGCGCGTTCGTCTTGAAAACTTAATTTGTAGAAGAGAATTTCACTCCTACGGGACTTAGAGGTGTGGGAACATACTGCTCTAGGATACCCAGAGTGCCTTGTCCATGGAGAACTGGAAATGCATTGTAGGTTACTTTTCACACAGATTTCACAAGCTTGTGCACATTGGGAAAGCGTTTCTTAGCTGACCTGTGCTTTTCACCGGGAGAAAATTACATTGGGAAGACTGTGGAAAGCAGGTTCCTTCTACTGCCAAAGTGACGTGATCTAAAGCATGCGTTTGCTCGGTAGCTGAAAATCGGCTAAAAAGCAGGTTTCCGTAGCTGTTTCTCAGTGAAAGTTACCGGGGGATGGACATTTGCAGTGATGTTTCCACAGTAGTACTAACACAGTAGGTACTTCCAGATACCACATTTCCTGTGAATTACAGAGACATTAGTTCATTTGCCTGTGGTTTTCAACTCTGTAGCAATGGTTTTTCTGGGACGTGCCTCGTTCTCAACTTGTTTGTTCTGAGTATCTGGAAGTGTTTCAACAGTCCAATACTGCTCTATCTGTGACAAAATGCACCTGGTAGCCAAAATGGCGTCTCAGGTTGGTTTTCATTGACACAGTCACACAATGGTGTTGTGTACGTCAGACAGGCACGTTTCTGTTGGGAAACTGTATTTCACTGCATTTCATGCATTTCAGTAGCACTTTTGCTATCGCACAACACGCGGCATTTGCATTTCAGAAGGCCCTTGTAGAAGAACGCTCAACACGCTAAGAACTCTCTGGGAACACTAGTCCTTTCATCTTGCAGTTGATGAACGCGCGGTTGTGGCGAGAAACTGAGCTGCGCGTTCTTCTTGAAAACCTACTTTGTAGAAGAGAATTTCACTCCTACGTGACTTAGAGGTGTGGAAACATACTGCTGTAGGCTAACCAGAGTGCCTTGTCCATGGAGAATTGGAAATCCATTGTAGGTTACTTTTCCCACAGATCTTCACAAATTAGTGCTCATTGGGACGCATACTGCACTGCAAATGTGTTTCTTAGCTGAGCTGTGCTTTTGACCGGGTGAAAATTACATTGGGAAGACTGTGGAAAGCAGCTTCCTTCTACTGCCTAAGTGACGTGATCCTGAGCATGCGTTCGCTGGGTAGCTGAAAATCGGCTAAAAAGCACGTTTCTGTAGCTCTTTCTCAGTGAAAGTTCCCGGGGAATGGACATTTGCAGTGACGTTTCCACAGTAGTACTAACACAGTAGGTGTTTCCAGAAACCACATTTCCTGTCAACTCCTGTGACATTAGTTCATTTGCCTGTGGTTTTCAACTCTGTAGGAATGGTTTCTCTCGGACGTGCCTCATTCTCAACTTGTTTGTTCTG
>PVKM010046505.1:0-11689 GCA_004027735.1 Carollia perspicillata
CATAGCTTGGGTGATAGGAGAAGTTGTGCCCCTGGACCCTACAGGACACCTATTACATTAGGCCACACAACCAAGACACAGAGTCAAAACAGCTCTACCTAATACATAGAAACAAACACAGGGAGGCTGCCACAATGAGGGGACAAAGAAACATGCCTCAAAAGAAAGAGCAGGGCCCTGGCTGGTGTATCTCAGTGGATTGAGCACGGGCTGTGAACCAAAGTGTCGCAGTTCAATTCCCAGTCAGGGCACATGCCTGGGTTGCAGGCCAGGTCCCCAGTGGAAGCGATGTGAGGGGCAACCACACATTGATGTTTCTCTCCCTCTCTTTCTCCTTCCCTTCCCCTCTCTCTCAAAATAAATAAATAAAATATTTTTTAAAAAAGAAAGAAAGAGCAGGTCAAATCTCCAGAAAAAGAGCCAAACAAAGTGGAGATTAGCAATCAGTCAGATGCAAGCTTCAAAACTCTGTTTATTCAGATGCTCTAGAAAATTAGTGAGGACCTCCACAGCATAAAAAAATCCAGTCAGAAGTAAAGGATACAGTAATTGAAACAGAGAACAGCCCTGACTAGTGTAGCTCAGTGGATTGAGCACAGGCCTTAGGATAAAAGCACAGTTGCAAGGCTTTCTTTCCCAGATAGTGGAAATGCTACATAGACTTTCAAGGACTTGCCTTCTTTCCTGCTAACATAGTGTTTCTTGTGATGTTGGAACACCTGGCAATATTATCAGACCAGGCTCAGGACTGCTGAGTTAGCGCGTGAGACATGTCTTCTTCCTCCTCCCTGCCTCAGTTTACTATTTATTCAACCTAATTGGTAAAAGGCGTTTCCTGGCAACCAGGGTGCTAGATGCTGGCCAGTAACAGTGTTGGTCTCAGAGTCCTTCCTATGCTGTCTCCTGCCTCAATTCTGTATCCTTGATTGGAAAATGTCTTGAAGAACCTGCTGTTGCCACCTTGTCGTGTTTTCTGCCTCTTGTGGAGTTCCTTTATTGCCTTCCTATTTTACTGTCTTGTGTGTGTGTGTGTTATTTTATTCCCTTCTCTTTTGTGTACCCATTACACAGTATTGTGCTTATGGTTTGTTTTTATTAGACTTACATAAAACTTATACTCTTAACAGTTCATTGTAACCAAAAGCAGCTTCACTGTGTGCAAAAATTCTACCCTGTCACTCCGCCACACCACTGCTTTATATGTATTGATGCCACACTTCACATCTTTCTATATTGTGTACCTATTGACAAATATGTCACCATCGTTATTCGTAATACACTTTATTTTTGTCCTATACAATAGAGTTAAATGAAGTACATCCACCAATGAACCGTCTTAGTACTGTGAACCTGATGGCATCCTGGCTTTCCTAGAAAGCTTTACACTTTCCCACGGTTTCCTGTTTCTATGCAGTATGCCTTTATTTCACCTCAGAGATCTTTCTTTCTTTCTTTCTTTTCTCTTTTCTTTTCTTTTTTTTTTTTTTTTTGCATATCCATTAAGTCAGGATGAGTGGAAATTAGCTTCTTCACGTTTTGTGTTTCCAGGAAATTTTTTTCCTTCTAACTTCTGATGATGAGGTTTCGGGGATAAAGCATTGTGCTTTGCAGACGTGCTCTTGTAGTGTTTTGCGTATCTCATTTGACATTCTCCAAGGTCACAAGATTTCTTCAGAGAAATCTATTGCTTCCCTTATAGAAGTATTTTCCTTAACATGAGAAGCTTCTATTGCCTTGGTCTTCGAAACTTTTTTTTGGTTTTGATATTTGACCCTTTTATTATGCCTTTTAATATGCCATGCTGAAATCCTGTTTGCCTCGAATGTGCACAGGGACCTGGGAGAATGTTGAACATGGCCATTCACATTTCTTTTTCATATTTTGAAGTCAATCTTTAGCTCATGTTTTAAAATAAATATTTTACACCTCTCCTTCCCCTCCTGTTTATCTATGTGTTTTGAATCTACCTCTGTTTGCTGAGCCAGTCTTCCCTTTTGTGTAGCTTTTTGTATATGATCCACTTCGTAGCTCTTAAGAATAACTGCTCTGTTAAGCCTCTTCGCCTTTCCTGAAGGGTTTGCTGTTTAGCATGGATAATTGTCTAATTTTTTTTGAAGGAGGTTGAATACATGTATATTTTCTTCTTCAGCCTTGGTGTGGTCACTGACATAGATGTTGTTCTTTTGTTTTTTTGCTGCAGAGTTGTTCTATGACTTTGTCGGTCAGTCATCTCTTCTGCTTTCTCTTTGGAGTTGAGTCATTAGTATTTCATGTAATTCCTCTAAGGGGAGGGAAGGGAACAGTCCTTTGTGCATCACAAGAGGGACAGGCATCCAGCCATGACAGGATGGGCTCACAGGGGATGTGGCATTGGTGAATGGCATTTGAGGAGAATTTGAGTCCAAGGCTTGGTTAAAACCTAATGAGAAAGCTGTTCTGTTTAACTATATTTTGTCACCAGTGCCAGTGGCCACACATTAATCTACTTGTCCTTTCCCAGTGTTGATACCTTACCAGTTTGTTACTTTTAATAATTGTCCATTGCACTCTTGACTTCCAGCTATGGGTAATCTCTGCTTATCTAACCATACACCACAACCCTTTCTCTGAAGCGGCTTTTCGGTGTGCTTTCCCATTATGATCCACGCATGTTGCACCTCGAAGTGTCTACATATTTCTATAGAAACCTAGCACAGCATCTTCTCAACCGTTGTTGATTTTCATTGTTTCGGGCACACTCGTATCCACACGGCCTTACAAGACAAGCACGGAGGGTTGTGCAGGTAGCCCCTAACAGAGGAACAACTTGTAGAGCCAGGATCTCTTCCTTGAGTCCTGTCCCATGTTAGTGCCCTTTCAGTAATGAGTTGCCCATTATTATAGACAGGAGGTACTTTTTCTGAGTCTCTCATTTGTCTCGGAAATTATCACACAGAATCATGCTGGATGTTACAGATGCAAATGAGTGATGAGAAAACTCACTCCCTTGGGGGTCAGTGTGGACTTCACTAGCGTTTGTTTTTCCTCAGGTTGCTGCTGTGGAGCAGAGCACGTGGTGGCACCCACTGAACAGAATGTTTCTGTGAAAGTCTCAAAGGCTATGAATCTGAAGTCAACATTGTCTTCCCAGAAGAGCCACCCCTGTGAGAGGTGTGGGCGTGTCTTGAGAGACATTTTCCTCTTGGTTGACCAGCAGGGAACCCAACAGGGCCCAACGCTGCTGAGATGTGGGGCATGTGCAAAACCATTTTATTTCAGTGCACAGAGTCACCAGCTCCAGGAGCAGGACACAGAAGAATCATTTCATAAGCAGTGTGGACAGGGCCTCACTAGCAAAGAGGTACAATTTCTATGTGCCATGGAAGCCTCGTACCTCTAGTCAGGTTGAAAAATTCTTCCTCATCAGCTCCGGATGCCATGAGGAACTAGTTGCTTACGCTGTGCACAGGGAAAACAAAATCTGGAAGTCTGGAAGGACTTTTCAAACTACAAAATATTACACCCCAAGAGAATGCAAGAAAGCCATTGGCTGTGATAACACACTTATTAAGGACCAGGAATTCCTTACTGAAAAAGAGCATTTTTCGTGTTGTGAATGTGGCAAGTCTTTTACCAGAATTTCTTCCCTCCGTGTTCATCAGAGAATTCACACTGGAGAAAGGCCTTATAAGTGTGGTGAGTGTGGGAAATCTTTTAACAGTAGCTCTGAACTTTGTCTGCACCACACAGCTCTTTCACTAGTAGCCCTGCAGTCCACGAACAGAGTTCACACTGGAAAAAGGCCTTATAAGTGTGATGAATATGGGAAATCTTACTCCAGTTACTCTGGTTTCCATCGTCATCAGAAAGTGCATACTGGAAAAAGGCCTTATGAGTGCACTGAATGTGGGAAATGTTTTACACAGAGCTCTACCCTCCGCCATCATCACAGAGTTCACACGGGAGAAAGGCCTTCTGAGTTCAGTAAATGCAGAAAATCTTTTACCCAGAGCTCTGCCCTCCGTGTTCATTGCAGAATTCACACAGGAGAAAAGGCCTTTTAGTTGTGGTGAATGTGGAAAATCTTTTTACCCATAGCTTTTTCCTCCGTCATCTTCAGAAAGTTCACACTGAAGAAAGTCTTTGTAAGTCTGGTGAATGTGGAAAATCTTTTAACAGTAGCTCTGAACTTTGTCTGCACCACACAGCTCACACTGGAGAAAGGCCTTATGGGTGTAGTGAACGTGGGACATCTTGTACCCAAAGCGCTGTCCTCCACTTTCATGAAGGTGTTCACACTGGATAAAGTACTCATAAATGCACTAAATGGGGAAATACTTTTTGTGTACCATTCGCCTCAATTATCATCCAAATTTCACACCTATAAAACACTTAATAGTGTGGTAAATGTGGGAAATCGTATCTGTCGTATTAACTAGCATTGTTATCAGGGCCTACACACAAGAGGAAAGTTTTATGGCTGCAGGTGTTGGGAACCGCCCTGTCTGGTTTTAGGAGCTGTAAACGCCCCAAGGCTAAGGCTGAGTGAGCAACCTCCAGACCATAAGCCACTAAGGAGACAGAGCTTATCTCCCCAGAAGGAGTGCTGCTTCGCTCCTTTTTTCATAACTGGCCTCCAATGCTTGATCAGTAAGCTGATGACAGGTAAGATTCCCCAAGGGGGGAATGGCCTAGGACAGGCATGATTATGTGGAGGCCCCAGGGAAGGACTTGGGGGCTATGGAGAAAGGGGGGTGCTGGACCCTCGCCCCTTGGCTTAGACGAAGCCTGACATCCCTGCATTCTCTAGAAGTCTCTGATAATTCCTTGGCTATCTTGCCTCCTCTGCTTGGCTTAAGCCTGAAACAACAACAAGGGTGGTGCAGCCCTGTGCTGGATAGGGCAGGCTCCCCAGGTGATCTGGCCTGAGAAAGGGTATGTAAATTCCTGTGAGGCCCACTTTGCTAAGATGCTCTTAGTTAAATGATAAAGACCTGAGCAAGAAACAGTTTACTTTCCAAAGTTTCATAGCCTTTTAGCTGACAGACCCTAAATCAGAATAAGCCCTAATGGTTCCTTATTTCTCGCCTAATCCTTACTGCCTGAGAATGCTTAATAAGTTGTACCTGAATTCCTGCACAAGAAACCCAATAAAACCACTGTCCAGGCAAGGGTTGGCGCACTCTCCCCTTGAGAGGGTGGCCAGGCCGCTCCGAGGCACTCTCCCCTTGAGAGGGTGGCCAGGCCGCTCTGAAGCACTCTGCCCTTGAAGAGTAGCTGTGCTGTCCCCTTTTCCTCCACAGGACTCGGTAGTCCCTGTGAATTTGTCTCTTGTCTCCTCCATAACACTGTGGGCACTGCGAGCCGGTACCCGCGTCATGCAGGGAATGTGGGACATGTTTAATCAGTAACCTTCTTTATCCTCGGAGACTTCATATTAGAGAAAGGCCTCATGAGTGCAGTGAAAGTGGGAAACCCTTTTTCTGTAGCAGTTCCCTCCGTTGTCATCAGAGGGTTCTCCCTGGAGAATGAATGGCTTTATGCCAGCAGTGAATGTGAGAAGTCATTTCCCTGTAATTTCCATTATCGTGAGGGAGTTACACTGTAGAAAAGCATTTTCAGTACCGTGAGTATGGCAGATCTCTTACCAGTAGCTACAATTTTATGAGACAATTCACGAGGACTAATTTTTTATAAGTTTAGAATATTCGGGAAATCATTTCTTTCATGCACCTGGAGCTAGACTAGGGTTGACCCTAACCTAGGTATGTGCCCTAATCCATAATCAATTTTGCATCATGTTGGTGATTGGATGATGCTCTTTCCACGGATTCACACTGGCCGTGGCTCTCTCCTTCTTTCCTCACTCTCTTTCTCCTCTCTCTAAAAATAATTAAGCAAATAAATAAGTAATATTCGAAACACACATCTATTCAGGATCAGAATCAGACTGTCTTATTTGGCATTCAACAGCATGGGTGAAAAAAAACAATCAAAGTAAAATACTTTGGGGGGATGTTTTACACTTTCCACATAAGAGGAGCTAAAATAACCTGTTGTAAGATTACTCACAAATATAGTCCTCAAGTTTTTTGCCCATTCACATGACTTTTCTCTAAAACATGTCTTCTTGTACCAGCCTGGCCCTGCCACCACAGTGCTTGGCTGAGTTCACAAATGTGTTGTAGCCTGTAGTTTCCCTGGCTCTCCTCTCCTGACAGTTTAGAGTGAGGCACAAACGGGACCAAATATGACAGAAGTCTCAATAGTCCTTTATTGATTTCAATTGGTTAGATCTACCCATTGTTGAAAGGGGAATATTTAAATTGTTTACTATTGTTATGTTGTATTTTCTGACTTCAGATATTATATTATTTGCCTAATATACTGACCTAACATACTTAGGTGTCTGTGGTTAGATGCATAGTAATTAAAATTATTATCCTCTTGATGAAAAGACTCCTTTTTCATTTTATGGTCACCCACCACTTTCTCTTGTGAAAATATGTGAGATTGTCTTTTTGTCTGATACAATTTTATTTTTTATTTTTTAACTCTAATTTTTTAAAGACTTTATTTATTGATTTATTTTTAGAGAGAGGAAAAAGGGGAGAGAAAGAGAAGAGAAACGTCAACATATGGTTGCTTCTCGAATACCCTCTACAGGGAAACTGGCCTGCAACCTAGGCATGTGCCCCAACTAGGAATCGAACTGGTGACCTTTTGGTTTGTAGGCAGGCACTCAGTCCACTGAGCCACACCAGCCAGGGCAGTCTGATACAATTTTATCTAGTCCTGCTCTCATTGTTTTTAAATATATAAAATTTTTAAAAAGATTTTATTTATTGACTTCTGGCCAAGATAGAAGCATAGGTAGACACACTGTGCCTCCTTGCACAACTAAAAGGACAACAACAGTTTAAAACAAAAAACAATCACCAAAAAATCAGGGTTCAGTTCCCAGTCAGGGCACATGCCTGGGTTGCGGGCCAGTTCCCAGAGGGGGACGCACGAGAGGCAACCGTACATTGATATTTCTCTCCTTCTCTCCTTCCCTTCCCATCTAAAGATAAATAAATTTAAAAAAAAAATTTTTTTTTAAAAACAGAACTGACAGAAAATCGAACTGTATGGAAGTCTGAAAATGAAGGAGTTAAAGAAGATATTCTTCCAGACCAGTAAGAGGGGCAGAGTCGGGCAGCTCTTGGCAAAGTGGTGGCTGGCAGACCCTGCGAGGCAGTGGATTGTGGAACCGGGTGCGGTGCACACGGCTGCAGATGGCCAGCAAGGCAGTGGCTGGTGGACTGGACGGTCCCACATTTGCACACAGATAAACCAGGCAAAACTGGGAAGCGGGATGGACCACACAACTCAGGGTCCCAGCCCGGGGAAATAAAGCCTCAAAACACCAACTGAAAACATTTATGGGGGTTGAGGGGCCAGCAGGAGAAACTCCCAGCCTCACCGAAGAGTTTGCTGGAGAGATCCACAGGGTAATAGAACGTACATAAACCCATCCACCCGGGAATCAGCACCAGAAAGGCCCAACTTGCTTGTGGGAACTGCGGGAAGTGACTGAAATCAGGCAGAGAGTGGAGCAAGCACCATTGTTCCCTCTCGGACCCCTCCCCCACATACAGCCTAACAACCCAGCAACTTCGGTTACCCCACCCTGGAGAACACCTAAGACTCCGTCCCTCACCATGTAACTGGTGTGTCAAGACAAAAAAAAAAAAAAAAAAATGGCCCAACCCTGGCTGGTGTAGCTCAGTGGATTGAGCATTGGCCTGTGAACCAAACAACTATGGTTCAGTTCCCAGTCAGGGCACATGCCTGGGTTGCAGGCCAGTCCCAGCAGGGGATGCACAAGAGGCAACCATACATTGATGTTTCTCTCCCTCTCTCCTTCCCTTCCCTTCTAAAGATAAATAAATAAAATCTTTTTTTAAAAAATGGCCCAAACAAAAGAATAGATCAAAGCTCCAGGAAAAATACAAGTAAGCGACCAAGAGATAGCCAACCTATCAGACGCACAGTTCAAAACACTGGTAATCAGGATGCTCACAGAATTGGTTGAATATGGTCACAAATTAGATGAAAAATTGAAGTCTACGCTAAGTGAAATAAAGGAAAATGTACAGGGAATCAATAATGATGGGAAGGAAACGGAGACTCACATCAACGGTATGGATCAGAAGGAAGAAGGAAACATCCAATCAGAAAAGAAGGAAGAAATAAGAATTCAAAAAAATGAGGAGAGGCTTAGGAACCTCCAGGACAGCTTTAAACGTTCCAACATCCACATTATAGGGGTACCAGAAGGGGAAGAAGAAGAGCAACCAGTGGAAAAGTTATTTGAACAAATAATATAGGAGAACTTCCCCAATCTGGCAAAGGAAATAGACTTCCAGGGAGTTCAGGAAGCTCAGAGAGTCCCACAGAAGGTGGACCCAAGGAGGAACACACCAAGGCACATCATAATTACATTAGCCAAGATTAAAACGAAGGAGAGAATCCTAGAAGCAGCAAGAGAAAAGAAGACAGTTGCCTACAAAGGAGTTCCCATCAGACTGTCAGCTGATTTCTCAAAAGAGACCTTACAGGCAAGAAGGGGCTGGAAAGAAGTATTCCAAGTCATGAAAGGCAAGGACCTATATCCAAGACTGCTCTATCCAGCAAAGCTTTCATTTAGAATGGAAGGGCAGATAAAGCGCTTCTCAGATAAGATCAAGTTAAAGGAGTTCATCATCACCAAGCCCTTATGATATGAAATGTTAGAGGGATTTATCTAAGAAAAAGAAGATTAAAAATATGTGCAGTAAAATGACAGCAAGGTCAAAATTATTGACAACCACACCTAAAACAAAAACAAACTAAGCAAACAACTAGAACAGGAACAGAACCACAGAAATGGAGATCACATGGAGGGTTAGCAACAGGGGAGTGCTAGTGGGAGAGAGGGGAAAAAGGTATAGAGAATAAGTGGTATAGATGGTGGGTAGTAAATAGACAGGGGTAGGGTAAGAATAGTATGGGAAAAGTAGAAGCCAAAGAACTGATATGTATGACACAGGGACATGAGCTGAAGGTGGGGAATGTGGGTGGGAGGGGCTGTGCAGGGTGGAGGGAAGTGAAGGGGAGGAATGGGACAACTGTAATAGCATAATCAATAACATATATTTTTAAAAGACTTTATTTATTTTTAGACAGAGGAAAGGAAGGGAGAAACGACGGGAGAGAAAAATCTGTATTCCGTTGTCTCTCATGTGCCCCCTACTGGTGACCTGTCGGCAACCCAGGCATGTGCCCTGACTGGGAATAGAACCACGGACACTTTGGTCTGCAGGCCTGCGAGCAGATCTACTGAGCCACACCAGCCAGGGCTGTGAGGAATATTTTTACATCTTTTTATTTTCAATCTATTGGTGTCCATAAACATTTTTTAAAAGTTATTTAATTTTAAAGGGAGGTGAAGGGAGGGAGAAACAGAAGGTGAAAACATTGATGTCCAAGAGAATTATCAATTGATTGCCTCTTAAACACACCCATCTGGTGATATGGGCTGTAATCCAGGTATGCGCCTGGAGTGAGATTTGGTGCTCAACACACTGATCCACACCATCTAGTGTGAGAAGTAGTTTCATCTGCATGTGGATAGAGGAATGCTTGTCAGATGATGTGTTCTGTGCTGAAAAGAGGTTTCAATTCTCATTCTTGCTGCCCCAGGAGCTGAAGTCCGAATGCTGAAGACTTTAGGGCCTTCAGTGGGTAGGGCAGTGGTCTTCCCAATATTTAGTGATTTGTTTTTGGAGTCTTTCATGGCAAATATTGCTGGGGATATACTCATGTTATTCCTTCGTAAATGATATTGTGGCCAAGGAGATCCCTCTTGATATCTATGCTGACAAACTCTACAAGCTCCTTTGAAATTAAATTTATGGGACGTTGCAGACATTACTGAGAATCCTGAAGTACTCAGAGACAATGGTTGCCATGGTCATTCACAATCAAGGCCCTTAGAGTCTATGGGAGCACATGTGCAGTGACTTGGAGAGGAAACACTCATCCTTGTCTTTTCAATCTAACGACCTTTACTAAGTCAGTCTCTCCTGCAATTCTTTCTCTGAAACTCTTTTATACTCCACATAAGCCTATTTGGAAAAACTGGTCTCCTAAGCATTGCATGCAAGTCAACGAACATTCACATATCAATTTCTTATCAATAAAGAAATTATTGGAAGAATTTCTTATCAATAAAGTATTTTTCAATTAGGCATGTATATTTTTATATTTCACCTAGCGTTATTGCATTTTTAATAGACTACAATGTGCACTTTGGAACAAACAAATTAATGTGACTAGCTAGCTTTGTTAGCATATTCAATTGGTTAGTCTGGAACTTTACATGCACTTTCTGGGCCAAATTCCTGTAATGGCATGTCTTTCATGTCTTCAGCATGTACTTCATTGTTTGAAAAATAATGTGTAATGGAACTTAAAGGCATCATCAGGTCAAATCTCTGAGGAACCCAATCACACTGCTGCCCAGGCAGAGCTAAGATTCTACTACACGTGGCACAGATGCACTTAAGTATTAGTGTATTATTTATTTAACTTGCATTGTGCGTCCTACTGATGCAGAATAGAGATCATTACGGACTAGAGCAAGGTCGTCCAACCCCATTAGGCCTGAAGGAGGCACTTGCCCCATGGTCTCAATCAAAGGCCTAGCAGGCATAGCAGAGACTTCCTCGCCCAAGAAATGACATCCAATAGGGAGCGATAGAATGCACTGAGTTTTCTCAGGGTATTCTTGGGGTGTTAACTCGCAAATCCACTCCTGAGGTCAGCTGGGGAAATACAGGATCTCAGCCTTGGAGTGTACAACCTACATTATGTTACATCTACCAGTTGCAAGAACAAACGTCGGAGACTCTCAGGGTTTCAAAGATGTTACTTTATTGGCCAAAGCTTTACCTGCGCAGGGGCGAACTCTCCGAACGTGTCCGGAGACTCAGTGCTCCTTAGAGCTGCAAATGAGAGTCGCGCCCCTAACGCTCTCAGCTAGGGTTTTTATGGAAGCTATTGGCAGCCGGACTGCATGTTCAGTGCGTGGACAGTCCTGTGGTTGGCTGGACTACCCACGCTAGGCCTGTGCTTTCTTTAGCAATTGGTCGGAGAGGCTCGTGATCAGAAGGCTGGGGCAACTGGCCAGTTGGCTATCTGCTAGGTCGTTCTGTTCACCCTGCCTCTCTTATCTTCCTGGCGCACAAATCTAAAGATTAGCATGGCTAGCGGTTTTGGCTTTCCTAAGCTAATTTTCTTAACACTAACTCCCTATAAATGTTTTCTTTGTTCTCTACACGTTACCCAGTAGGCAGGCATGGAATATCACCAGGCTCAGTCAATAAGGACTCAAAAAAGGCATTTCTGTAGGGCCATACTGGAGGGCGGGACTTCCGTCGGTCTCGTGGCAGGTATTTCCTCTTCTCAGTTTCCACGTTGCTGGGCCAGGCTCTGCAGTCACAAGATCGCGGGAGTAGACGCCAGTGTGCTGCTCCCCACGGAACCTGTGAGGCCAAGTACGCTGCCCGGGTGTCTGGCATCAGGGTTGGGACAGTCACCCCAATACCAGGGACGCCCTCCTCGCCTGCGGCTCCCGCCCCACTCCTGCCACGGAGTCTGCTGGCGGCAACCGCGCTGAGGCATC
>PVKM010046506.1:0-11687 GCA_004027735.1 Carollia perspicillata
CATCTCCCCTCTGGTTACTGTCAGATTGTTCTTAATTTCAATGTCTCTGGTTATATTTTGCTTGCTTGTTTGATTGTTTTGTTGTTTAGGTTCCTGTTAAAGGTGAGATCATATGGTATTTGTCTTTCACCACCTGGCTTATTTCACTTAGCATAATGCTCTCCAGTTCCTTCCATGCTGTGGCAAAGGGTAGGAGCTCCTTCTTTCTTTCTGCTATGTAGTAATTCACTGTGTCAATGTACGATAATTTTTGATCCATTCATTTACTCGTGGATGCTAAAGTTGCTTCCAGAACTTGGCCATTGTAAACTGTGCTGCTATGAACATTGGGGTGCATAGATTCTTATGGATTGGTGTTTCAGGGAAACCTTTGACATTTTAATTATGATATGTTTTAGAGTGGGCCTCTTTGCATCCATCTTGTTTGGTACTCTCTGTGCTTCCCAGACTTGCATGTCTATTTCCTTCACCAAGTCAGGAATGTTTTCTTTCATTATTTTTTCAAATAGATTTCCAGTTTTTTTGCTCTTTCTCTTCTCCTTCTGGCACCCTTATGATGTTAATGTTAGAACATTTGAAGTTGGCCCAGACACTACTTACACTGTCCTCATTATTTTGGATTCATTGTTCATCTCATTGTTCTGATTGGTTGATTTTTGGTTCCTTATGTTCCAAATCATTGATTGTATTCTCAAAACTTCATCCACTCTACTGTTGCTTCCCAGTAAATTGTTCTTTATTTCAATTAGTGTATCCTTCAATTCTAACTAAATCTGTTTCATGCTGTTGAGGTCCTAAGTTCCTTGAACATCCTTATAATCAGTGTTTTGAACTCTGCATCTGACAGATTGTTTATCTCCATTTTATTTAATTATTTTTGTGGAATTTTGAACTGTTTTTTCATTTGGGCCATGTTTCTTTGCCTCCTCGTCTTGGCAGCCTCCCAGTATTTCTTTCTATGTATTAGGTAGAACTGCTTTGACTCTGTGTCTTGGTAGTGTGGCCTAATGTAGTAGGTGTCCTGTAGGTTCCAGTGGCACAGCCTCTCCTATCAGTCAAGCTGGGTACTTGAGATGCACCCTTCATGTGGGCTGAACGCACCCACCTCTTGTTGTTGAGCCTTGATTGCTCTCTACAGGTCAATGGGAGGGATTTACTCAGGCTGGTTAGTTGCAAGTTCTGGCTGTGACCACTGACTACCAACCTCTCCCTCAGTGGAAGATTAGCTGTGCTGGGGCAGGGTAGTGGTGCTGTGATGTGGTCTGTAGCTGTCCACTGGGTTTGTAGGCTCTGGGGTTTCCTGCGTGGTACAGGCCAAGGTCAGCCCCTTCCTGTGTTTTGCCTGGGGCCACCCTGCCTGACTTAATGAGCAATGTGAGATGGCTGCTACTTGTGCTGGGCTTGGAGATTCCAAGACAAAGCCAGGCTATGAATCTAGGCTTGCTGCAGCTAGTGCTAGGCCTGGGGCCACTTTAGCAAGAGGTATAGGGACTGGAGGCTCACTGAGGCTGGCTGTTACTTGTTTCAGAGGATTTAGGAAATTGTGAAGCATTAGCCAAGACCAGCTATTCATATGGAAAAGCACGTTGGGTGGACCCCTAAGTTGAGTGGGATGGAGTCTCTGGGAAACTCCAGGGCAGGGAAAACAGTGTTAATCAGACTGATGGAGTCCCAAATATGACACCATCCTGTCAGGCCTATGGGTCTGTGGCTCCGGCAGGGGATGTTTCAGAAAAGGGATAATGGCCTCTGCCCACCTTTCTGCCTGGAAGGAAGCTGTCTCCCAGCTTTCACCTTGGTGTCACACACTTCAGTTTCATATAGCACTGGTGCCTTTCAAGCTGCTACCCTGGTGCTAGATCTCAGAGTCAGTGAGTCTGAGTAAGTCCGTGTGTGGGTTCTTTAAGAGGAACTGCTTGGGACTCCAGAAGTTTCTTCTACTGACTTAATCCCCATTGGTTTTTGCAGCCAGAAGTTATGGGGACTTATCTTCCTGGCACTGGAACCCTGGGCTTGGGGGGCCTTGTTGGAGCTGGGACTATTCAATCTCAAGATATCCTTCCTGAATTTTTATCCACCACACATGGATATAGCACCAGCCTGTCCTGCATCTCTGCCCCTCCTACCAGTCTTGATAGATGTGGTTTCTTTAATTCTGTAGTTGTCAGACTTTCATTCAACTCAGTTTCTCATAGTTCTAGGTGATGGTTGTTCTATATTTTAGTTGTAATTTTGATGTGGTTGTGCAAGGAGGTGAGCTGTGTTTACCTATGCCACCATCTTGAACAGAAGTCTCTCAGTATGTCATTTTAGATCATAGATGAGTTCATATTTTTCTCTAATGCAGTGGGGAAACATTTCTTGCACTTAAGGTTATTACTATGCACAGCAAATGGAGTGTGAAAGATTAAGACTTTGTCTTGTTTTGGTTCTGTATCCTACCTAGCTATTCAAAACTTTTCTAAAAAATAGTTTTAGGGAATTGTGAAAATAGTCTCTTCAAATATTTTGTTTCTAGACCCAACTGAAAAGACTAGGAAACTAGGCTAATGTGAAATATTTTCTTTTAGCTGAGTTCACTTGCTGTGATCAGATTCAAGTAACATTTATTAAGTACCTGAGCACTTTCTACTCACCCATGTGCTAGTTTTATTCATGATTATTTTTACATTATTTTCTTTCATCTCACAGCAACTCTTTCTGTAACCTTACACTATTAGTTAGGTATCATCAGCTACAAATGGGGAAACAAGTTCAGAGAAGATAAGTGACTTGGTTACATGGGACATATGAATGTGAAGCCTGGAATTAAACCCAAGTCTCTTGGCTGTAAGTCTTGTGTTCTTTCTGGGATTCCATAATCCTTACATCTAAACTTCTAAAGGAAAATGAAAAATTGCATCTAGAGTAAGACACCTATGAGAAGAAGAATGAAATATTTATTATTGCATTAGGTTCACATTTCTATTTTCTATCGTGTAGAAATTAACCGTATTTCTGCATGATATTGTACATGTCTTGGTGTTTAACAAGAAAGCCCTGTCACTGAGAGAAGTAGTGAGAAATAGTCAGAGGACCCTGGGCCATGGGAGGAGGGTGGTGTAAGGGAATGGGCTGGGCACAGAAGAACGGAAGTATAATGCAGGGAGCATGTTGACCTGACCTCTGTGACCTGTAAGTATGGGAACATGAACGATATGTATGTCTGTATATCTGTTTATGTAACATATAATTTCATACTAACTAGGAAGTACAAGGTATCTGAAATATATATAGAGGTGAACAAAAGTAGGTTTACAGCTGTGAGTCCATGAAACAAAGTTTATTTTTATATTATTATTTATTAATTATTGTATTATTTTATTGCAACTATAAATCTACTTTTGCCCAACTCTATATTTTCCTATTACCTAATTTGAACTTACATAATATTTATAAAATAGACCATGATAAAAGATTGTTTAGTTTATCTGTATCATCACAATTTAATTATTATATGACTTATATCTGACTTCTAAAAACATATCTGTTATATAAGGGAACTTGCAAGTGTCCTTTAATGGTGTAAAACTGCAGGTCTATAAAAGTTTCTGGAGCGCATGCATTCACTTCATACTGAGATTCTTGATATTTTGTGAATCGTGATCCCTCTGAGAATTTGATGAAAGCTCTGAAGCTTCCTCTGAGAAGGGATATGCATAAATGCTAACAATCTTGCATTTCATGTTAGGGCAGGGGTGTCAAACTCATTTTCACCGGGGGCCACATCAGCCTCGAGGTTGCCTTCACAGGGCTGAACGTAATGTTAGGACTGTATAAGTGTAACTGCTCCCTAACAGTTAAGCGAGAACTCAGCACTGCTGATGGGTAGAAACAAGGTGCTGGGCGGATAAAACAAGGTGGAGGGCTGATTCAGCCTGCAGGCCTTGTGTTTGCCACCTGTGTGTTAGGGGTTCATGAATTTCTTGGCCCACACCCCTGGCCCTCCTACGGTTGAGAACCATTTGGCACCAACTCCATCAAAGTATAGATTCCATAGATATTTCTTGATGCTCCTCAACCTATGAGTGTGGGATGTAAGGTTTGCCACAGCTCAACCTCATCTGCTAATTCACTGCAACTCCAGTTGCATTTAAACCCTACATTCTGACTGAAGGCTGGAGGAGGGGAATAATCCCTGTGGAGAAACAATCAGTCCGTCCTTTTGATGAGACTATTTTGACAAATGAACTCTGGCATGGAAAACATTTTTAAAATATTTTATTTATTTAATTTTCGAGAGAAGGGAAGGGAGGAATAAAGAGAGGGAGAGAAACACTGATGTGAGAGTGAAACACCAATCAGTTGCCTCTTGCAGGCCCTGGATCAGGTACTGAACCCACAACCCAGGCATGTGCCCTGACTAGGAATCGAACCAGCAGCCTTTTGTTTTGTGGGGTGATGGTCAACCAACTGAGCCACACTGGTCAGGGCTGGCATGGAAATTTTGGGATTAGACACAGCAGTAGAATTTTTAGTTCCTTTTTAAATCACCAGACAACATACAGCCAGAGCTCTCACCCTTCCCAAGCCTTACTGTGTGACTGAGCCTCATTGGAGGAGAATGGGTCAGGGCAAGTTAAAGTTCAGATGTGAGCTCGGGATATGAAAAAGTGAAAGTGAGTCCTTCAACACATTAATTATGATTAAAAAACCCACAGTAATTTAGCATTTTGATATGACTGCTGTATCTCAGCTGAAGTGAGGCATGAGAGGAGTGATTTCTTCCAAGAATGTTTCTGGGGGCAGTGGCCTACAGAGTAGTCCCTTGCAAAGTTTGTCTTCGGGCTCAAGACTTGAACAGGTACCATGGACAGCTTAATGGGTAAACACAAACTTTGAGGCCATTTCCAGTTTGTGGCATGTTGGATCAAATAATAAACAACTTTTTTTTATGGTAGCACATCAATTTTTGTAGCCAACATTACTCTTTTTCATTGATTTACTATTTCCAAATTCTTCCGGGCACAAGATAGGGTTGCAGTTCCCATTCTCCCTTGAAGTTGGCTGAGGTCCATTTGATTTTCTTTGGCCAGTGAAATTAAATTTAACTAACACAATCCTGCACCCCCTCTTTCTTCTGCCTCACTGACCTATGGAATTCCAGATGGTGGTGCATGCTTCATCTTCGGTCCCTGAGTGGGGATGAAGCAGAGCAGAGGCCACTGCTGCCCTGCAATGGATGCATAGCAGGAGCAAGAAAAACACCTTGTTATGAACACTAAAATTTAGAGTTATTTGTTAGTGCAGATAGCTCAGCCTGTTGTGTCTGCTATTGGTATCTACTAAACTTATATAACTTTTATGTAAACCATATAAACAGATTAATGAGCTATTGAATAGGGGAAACAATTGTAAAAGGGGAAATCGGTATGCCTTTTAACATCCAGCCTATTTCTCTATAGGAACATCTCAATTTGTTGTTCTGGGATTCTTGGCTCTTCCACAAAGCAAACATGTGTGTGTGAACCTGTCCACAGCAGACACCTGAGATTTCACAATGGCTGGGCTGGTCCAGTGGCCCAGGGAAGTAAACACCATTTGCTTCCTTTCCCTTTTCATTTTCTCTGAGAGCTGGAGATTACTTGAGCCTTTCAGCCCCTCCACTGGGACAGTGGTGATGACAATGATCCTGTTGCCCTCTGGAGGCTCCATGTCATGGTTAAGGCACTTGAAACTCTTTAATAATTTGGCCAGGTCTTGTTGGGTCATGAAACCCCAGAGCCCTCTTTTGTATATTATCTTCCGCTTCCCTCATTTCCCCCATGAGCGGAGAGTCTCTTAGGATCCTTTAAAGTGTCCGTTACAGGCTTGACTACAATGGGAAAGAGGTTGGGGAAAGTACTTGCACCATTAGCAGGCACAAATTGAACAAATCTCAGTAAGTGACAGCAACAAGTGCTAAAGAGCTAATTCTTAGATTCCAACAGTTCACAGGTGTCACCTTCTAATTTGACAGAAGATGATATATAGGTAGAGAGGCAAGTGCTGTTACGAGAACAAAGGATTTAGATAAATGATCTTGTCTCAAAAGCAGCCTCTACCATTCATCAGCATGTGGTTGTAAACATCTGCTTAATCCAGGCCTAGATTCCTCACCAGCACCAATGGGTGAGTGACGCCTTCCTTGCGTAGTAACCCTAAAGATGCAGTTCACAAAATGTGAGTTCATTCCATGCTTCTTTCATCTTATTTCTTTTATATTTAGTAAACATGACCATACTCCAGGTGTTTGGACATCTTCTGTCCTCAAGGGTTTTCCTCTAATGTCCAGTCAGCAATAATCTAAGTTTACATCCTGCCTGATCCCAGAAGTCTAGTGTTCTCCTTGGTACCACACCTCAGGTTTTTCTGAGACTCTCTGAAGGATGTGTATACCTCAGTCACAAGTGTATTCTAGCTGTCCTTGTCACCTTAGCCAGCTCTTTTGCTCCCGACTGCTGTTCTGATTCTCTGCAAATCCCCTTTGCTGTTGTGCAACTATCTTCTCCAAGCTCTAGCTCATCATTTCTAAACTGCCTTTTCCCAAACTCTGGCCCAGGGCTATCCCTTTGTTTCCTTAGCACAGCAAAGACCAGATTGGACAAGATTATCTTGAAGGCTTACGGACAACAGAAAATGATTTCAATGTGGTGGAAGAGGAGATGGAAGGGGAGAAGGGTTTATGTACTCATCATGTTCTCATAATCCTCAGACCCAGTCTTCTCCAAATGCAAAACTTTCCAAGTTGTCTGGGTAGAAGTATCATCTGGAAATTGTGTCATAGGAGTAGATTTTTCTGGTTAAACACAGACCAAGTGAATTGGAGTAGGAATGCATATTTTAATGAGCTCCTTGTGAAGTAGTTGTGAAGTTGTTTCTCTACTGAACATTGGAAAGTAATTGTTTGGGAATTTGCACCCTACAGCCATGTCCAGGGACCAGTTCATATACAACCAAAAAGAATGACTTGATGATATCTCTCTGACCTGGAGTCTGAGCCTCCAATTTCTCCAGAACCAGACTAAAGAACCAGACAAAATTAACAATAACAACAGCAGGGCCAACAGACTCCTTAAAATCCCTCCCTTTGGGAAAACACTGTTATTTGCCTATTCAGTGTCCATTTCCTCTCTTTATCCTTGCTAACAGGCCCCATTTGGTTGGGAAATGATGTGCCTAGCTCCTGGTGGTGAATCAGAATTGGTCCAGGTCCATTTTGACTATTGTGTCTCCTCTTTTGTAGACTGACAGCTGGACCCAATTCTGGGCAACAAGGTATATAAGAAAACTTCAGGAGATAGGGCTCTGGGGACATTTTACTTCTCTATCTTGAATATAGATGTGGTAATTGGATAATTGGATCTGTGGCAATCATCTCTGACCCAGAAAGAAAGGGAAAGAAATACAGAAACATTGTCAGGTTACTAGACCAAAGTCACTAGTGCCTAACCCAGTTTTCTCATGATAGGAGAAAAGTGAGCCCTTATTTTTAAGACACTTTAGCTGTTTCTTTGTTCTGTTTTGTGTTGACTTCTAAAGCCTTGCCAATTTCAGGCTATCCTCTATATAACAAGAGTATCATTTTATTGCTAACCACAATGAAGATAGCTTTTTCTACTGCATGGACCTGTTTAATTCCTCATTATTGCAGAAAAAATTTTATTTCAGAAGAGAATCTTGACTTTATCAAAAATCTCATTGGTTTCTTTCCATTAAAACTGATGGGGAAGTTTGTCCCTAAATATTTTCTCTAAAAGTGGTTTGCTCTCCACCTCTGAAGAGAAAGGAACAAGTGCTGTCAAATTTGAAATAAGCCTTTTGTCTTTACTGTCATATCCCCTGCATTCCTCACTTATACACTTGTATCACTTGTATTCATAGTTTCAGAATACATAGAAATTGAGCCCCCTTTATACCACAAAGATGTGGTATGTAAAAATATTCAGTGGCATTATTCAGAGACTCCTAAGAAATTCTCCCATACCTGAGAAAATATTTGCAAACTATATATCTAAGATGGGGTTAATATCCAAAACATACAAGGAACTATACAACTCAACAGCAAAACAAACAAAGAAATAAACAGCCCAGTAAAAAATGGGTAGAGGAACTGAACAGAAACTTTTCCAAAGGAGACATACATATGTCCACTAGATACAAAAAAAAAAGCTGCTCAGCATCACTGATCAATGGGGAAAGGCAAATCAAAACCACAATGAGGTATCACCACACACCCATTAGAATGGCCATCCTCAGAAAGAAATAAGTGTTGGTGAGGATGCAGAGAAAAAGAAACTCCTGTGCACTGTTAGTGGGAATGTACATTTGTATAGTCATTATGATAAACAGTATGGAGTTTTCACACGCACACACAAACTAACTAAAAATAGAACTATTATATGACCCAGCAATTTTGTTCCTGGGTATTTACTCAGATGAAGTCAGTACCTCCACGACTTGTCTGTGCCTCCATGTTAACTGCAGTATTATTCACAATAGCCAAGATATGGAAGCAGTCTGATGTCAGCTAACAGATGAATGGCTAAAAAAATGTAGTATACTTATACATGGAAATATTATTCAGCTTTAAAAATGAAGATGATTTTGGCATTTGCAACAGCATGGATGAACTTGGTGATTATTATGCCAAGTAAAGTAAGTCAGATGCAGAAAGAAAAATACTGCATGATCTCACTTACATGTGGAATCTCAAAAGGCAAATACACAAAAGCAGAGACTAGAACAATGGTTACCAGTGGTGAGCAGGTAGGGGAAATGGACAGAAGTTTCTGAGAGGACACGAAATTGCACTTACATAGGATGAATGAGTCTAGAGATCCATTGCACAGGGTGATGGCAATAGTTAATAATACTGTAGTGAACACTGAAAATTTGCTATGAGAGTAGATTTCAGGCACTCTTATCACACAAAAAATGCTACCTACATGAGAAGATATGTTAACTGTCTTGACTATAATAATCATTTCACTGCGTATATATATATGTATATGTATAATATGTATATCAAATCATGTCATATACCTTACATATATGCAATTTTTATTAAACATAAAAAACAAAAAACAAGCAAAAAAATTCTCCCATCACCATATGTATATCCATCATTTTGTTCTCTTCTTCACGTTGGAAAGCTATGGGATCCTACAAACATGTGGGAAAGTGGTCTACTCAGATCTGCACCCTGAGCACCTACAATAGGCTCCACTGGCATTCCAGAGACAAATGCCCTTCCGTAGAACTGGCCCATATTAGATTACTCTGTGCAACAAGTGCTTCTACAAAGTCTGTCCTGGAAAACATGATCTCCAGGAGGCATTTCTGGAAAAAAAAGAAAAGAAAGATTTTTAAGAACAAATAAGAGAAACGTTCACTGCATACTATATCTTACTTTTAGATATATTTTTTTTCAGTCCCTCATATTTTCCTGGTAACCACAGGGCCTTTAAACATGCCACTCTTTTTTTTTTTTGGCCTGGAAGTCTCTTCCCCTTTCCACCTCAGTCAAACTCATCTTTCAATTCTAGTGTCCTTATCTCTCCCTGATCTTCCTTGGGCAGATTCAAATCTCCTCTTGTGCATGCTTTCTAGCATTGTGTACCTCTCTAAGGTAGTACTACAATTATAATTTTGTTTTATTTGCATAATTGTGTGATAAATGCCTACTTTTCCCACTAGCTTGTAACCCACAAGGACAAGGACCATGCCTGTTTTTGCCCCAAAGAGTAACTTTATATCTGATGCAATAAATACCTATTGATCAGATAGATAACCACAGGAGGTTTACATTATTAATACCTTAGAAATACCCTGCCCTAAAGAAATATGATAAACTTTGCTTATTTCTAGATTTCCCACAATTATTTAAACCACAAAATTATTTTTTTGATGTAACTCCCATTAACATCCTGCAGGACAAGAGTTCTAAAAAACAAGTTAGTTTTAGAATCCAAAAGTCTTGAAATTTATCTAGTTTAATGTACTTATTTAGCAGAGAAGGAAAATCAGCCACTATGATTAGTGTTCTTTCTGAGATCATGAAACTAGTTATTGGTATTTTAAAAAGACTAAAAATCAGGTCTTCTAATGTCTAGTTGAGTGATTTCTCCATGTCCTTGTATCATTTTCCTAAAGCCAGAGTTATGTAAACTTTACTTGTAAAACAGAGTAGAAAAAAGAATGACAAGTTGTTAGGAATTTCATTTAGAGTCAATCTAATTTTTCGTCAGTTTTATTAAGGTATTTATTTGTGACTTAGTCATGTAACATTTATTTAGAATTAGTCATTTTTCATTAATGACTATAGTATTGATACCTAAAACTGCCATTGAATTTAATTCTTAGGGAAGATATTCAACACTAAGGAATTTCAGTTGCTACTTTCCAACGTAATCCCCTTCTTTGATCTACTCTAAACTTACTAGCAATGATATGACTCAAAGAAGAGTTTATAGTTTTTTTGTATGGATAATAAAAGTAACCGTTTTTCCTAGCAGCCATTTAAGTTATGATTTGTAGATTAAACTCGCAGTGAGCTCCTGACTTTGTGGTGCCAAGTTATCGGGGGCCCATGGATGGCACCTTGGTCCTTCACCAGAGACTAACGTTGCTACCTTGTTAACCTTGCTCGGCTCTGGCAAGAGATTGTTACTTCATCAGGCGCCTAGTGCAAAGATTTATTTCAGAGATCTGGGCTGAGAAACTTTTGTTTCACACACGTTCCTTTTAAAGAAAACACAAAACTCAATTATTTCTTTATTATATTTTACTTTTAATAGTGAGGATTGCTTAGAATGGATAATAGGATATAAAAGAAAAGGGAAAGGTAAGTGGTGATAGAAAAGAGTAAAACATGAAAATGAGTCAAGGAATAAATGATAGGAAATTGATGAAAAACCTTTTGCCTGAAGCTGCAGAGAATATCTGTAGCCCCATTTGGGTCCATTCATACTGAGGCTCCTCCTCTTTGCGTACATGGGTCGGTCTGTAGATGGTTCTCGGAGCTGCTGCGTGGCCAGGATGGAGAGAGCCCTTTGCCCTGCTCTGCTATTTCTGGTGAATAGCAGAGTGCTATTCACCTGAAATTTCAGGTGCTATTTCACCTGAAATAGCAGAGCAGGGATTCTGTGGGATTCTTCCATCTCTCCATCCTCCACTTCCTCACTCACATGTCCATACACACACACACACACTTTCTACGTATTTAAAACAGGATTAAGTCACTGTGGAAAGATACCACTTGGTTTTGGAATCTGCCTCTTTCTTGAAAACTATTTGACTCTTGGACATGTTCAGTTTATAATGTAACCACCAACAACCCATCAGAGGGATAGAACTATTTAAAGTCATGGCCTCACCATAGGTCAGATACAAGCCTCAAAGAAATCAATCCATCTTGGTAAATGTTACATGGAATTACTATTAGGTGCTAAATCGCAGTGAAAGAAATACTGGCAGGCACATCAGATCAGCAAATGAGACAAAAACCTCAAGGAGTTTATGATCTAAAGAAGAAAAGAGGTGGGGACCAGTATTTAGTGACACCTTCTACGTGTTGGGCACTGAGCAGAGTCACGTTTTATTTAAACTATATAGTAAGTAGCATTTAATACAGTGTTCAACTCTGTATTAAATTATGAAGACTATTA
>PVKM010046507.1:0-11685 GCA_004027735.1 Carollia perspicillata
GATAATAGCCTACAGAATTTATCACATATATCCTGTAAGCAAAAATGCAATCTTTATTTTCTTTAACTACATGCTCCTCCACACTGATATCTATGCAAAAGTGGTAAATAACATGTGATTATGTGTTGATATAAGTGTATACAATGTTAACCCAATGATAACAAAACTAGCTGGTAGTATTTATGAAGCACTTACTATGTGTATCAAGCACAGTGCTAAGTGCTTTCACGAAGTGTTTTACTTAATCTGTACAACTGCCTACAAAAGGCTTTTCCTGTGACAAACTAAGGCTTAAAATGGTTAGGTAATTTCAGTCTTTAATTATTTAATTCATTAGTTCAAGAAGTATTTAAAAAGTATCTATTATGTGCTAACTGCCCCTCTAGGCACTGGAGACACAGTGGAAAATAAGAAGAGAAGATCTCTGCTCTCACAGAGGCAGTGTTCTAGGGTGACACAGGTGAGACACAATTCCACAAATAAGTAAGTCAGGCAACTTTGGAAAGTGACAGATGCCAGGAGAGAGAACTGGGGCTGTGACGGGGTGGGGAGGAAGGGCCTGCCTCCAGAGGCAGCTTCTGATTCTGCCTCCTCCAGCCCCCAAAGCAGCAGCATTTGAGCAGTGCCCTCAGGAACAGGAGGCCCCTGACAGCCCAGGGAAGAGCATCCCAGGAAATGGGGAGGGCAGGGAAAGCCAGGCCCGCCGGGCTGGAGTGAAGTGAGCAGGGGAAGGGGCTGCACTGGGCATGGACACAGGCAGCAAAGGTATGTGCAGGGCCTGGTGTGCCGCAGTCACAAGTTCATTACGTTTGGCTTACAGCTGATCTGAAGTCCCCGGAGGGCCTTCAAATAAGGGATTAAAACGGTTTGAGTTACAATTTAAAACAATCACTTAGGATGCTTTGGGAGACATTTCAAGGGGATAGAATTGAAGCAAGAAACATTACTTAATAGTAAAGACAGGACTGACGGTGACTTGGATTTGGGTGGCTTAATCGGAGTGAAGAGGACCGTCAAGGTACCTTTTTGCATCCCTCCCAGGGGACATGGAGATAAACAGGCGAGATAAACATGGAGATAAACATGGAGATAAACATGGGAAACGATATGAAGGAAGGATTTAAGAATGGCCTTTAGGGCTGGCGTGAAGAACTCAGAGGTAATACGAATACCATTTCCCCCCTGAGATGAGAATGAACAGACAGATGGAAACTTGGGGACGTTGGGAATTGTGGAATGCTCATCAGATATCCAAGCAGAGATACTGCTTGCTCACAGTAACACAGTGATGAAGTAGCTCAGCTAAATGAACATACTCTTATCCATCGTATTCAGGTTTTTGTCTGTTATTTGTTATTGTTTATTCTGTTACAGGTGTCCCTGCGTTTTCTCCTTCTGCCCACCTTCGCCCAGCCCCACCGGCTCCCCTCCCTCGGTAAATTCCCATATCGTTGTCCGTGTCCAGGGGTTACGCACAAATGTTCTTTGGCTAATCCCTTTGCCATCTTTCATCCAGTCCTCCCCGCACCCCCCAAAAAAGCATAGCTGCATGAAACAGACTGACACACTCTTATGTTTCATTCAGTAATGATGTGGAGGAAAACATATCACGATGACTGCTCTGAACAATCGCCCTTCCAAAGCTTCACGAGATCTTTCATGGGATATTTGTATCGATCGGTATTCACAGGTATCAGTGACAAAAACCAATTCTGACCGAGCTGAGCAGACATGAACTTGCTGCGAGAGCCTCGGACAGCTCCAGAGGCAGGCGGGACAATCAGGCCTGTGCAGGCAGCAGGGCCCAATCCCACCTTCCCACACCAACGGCCCACGCCGGGGCTGCTGCTGGGGGCAGGACACTCGGCCTGACGCCCGGACTCTCAGCCACTTGCACACCCCACCCCCTCAATTCCAAAGAGGCTGCCAACACGTCTGACCTGTCTTCACATCACTCCTCAGGACGGAGGCCCAGATGGCAGCAAGTGTCTGGCTGTGCCTGGGTCCCCCGTCCCCACTGTAACTGCCACCTGCCTGAGGAAGGGGACAGGCCCGCCTGCAGTGGCTCCCCTGGGGGAGATGGAGCCCCGCCTTACTGGTCTGGATTTCAGGCAAAATACAAATGTCCTAGGGTTGCCTCCTAATAAACCATTTGAAACCAAATTCATCATCGGCAACAAACTTCCCTCCCACCCCCCACAAAAAGGGTAAAAATACCATTAGTCGCCCCGCCCCACTGTTCTTGATTCTGTTTCTGACAAAGAAAATGTATTACAACCAAGCTTCAAATCAAGTCATCTTAGACTCTATTTGATTCTTTTCTTCTCATATTGTGCATTTCTATTGCAAGTTTGTCTGGTTGCATTTTTTTTGACAGCAGGGAAAATATCCAAATAATTTTTTTGTTTCATTTGACAGGATGCTGCCACCTCTAGAATATTGCAACCATTGTATGTTTTACTCACCATTAAACACCTGGCTTTACAATTACTGAATAACTGTAACTTACTTCGGAATTTTATTCACTATGAAGAAAATGAGAGTCCTGTTTCTAACCCCACCCACCACTCCCTCTCTGGGAACTCTCGCAGGGTTCTGAGGAGGGCTTGGTCCCGAGCTGCGCACTAGGACAGCCCCCTCTCCTATTTGTTCAGTAAAGACTACGTCCCTTTAGATCACCATCTGTAAACGTGGACAGCTTAGAGGGAGGCAACACTGAGACTTGGTGCCTCAATACCCTCCTTAGAGGCATTTCAAACTCTCAACCTGAAGTAGGGGAAATAGTCACAGCCCTCCAAGCTGGGATTTACTGAGGGGCCAGGACGACCTGTCAAGGAAGGGAGCCTCTCTCTGTCCTGCTGAACCCTGAGAAGAGTCAAGTGGGTTTTCATCACACCTCCCCTTCTTACACCTGTGATGGGTAGAGGGGGAGGCAGTAAGAAAAGGGACACCCCAAGGGCAAACGAAGGGTTCTCGAGGGATGGAACATGTACACAGAGGGATAGGCAACGCCCTAGATGGAACTCAGGAACCTGCTGCTTTATCCGCTTCTTAGTAATGAGCAAGCGCAAGCTCTGAGACTGTTCTCTCACCTGTACAATGAGAACAGTGATGATTACCGTGGACCGAATGTATGACCTCGGCTAAGTAGTCCACTTGCACTGCCTCATTTACTTCTCACAGCCACGGGAGGTTGTTCCCATTCAAGTGCTCATTTCGTAGATGCAGAAGCAGAGGCTTTAACAAGGGACCTTGGTCAGTGTCACTCACTCAGTTCTTGGCAGAGCTGGCCCGTGACCTCCGGATGTCGCCTAACCATGACACTCTATCAGTTAATAGTACCTGGCAATATAGAAGAATGTCCTTGTCCTTAGTCCATGGCAATGAAATCCGTCCTGGCGCTGTCTCCTAGCAGGATGCTGCTGTCCTAGAGCTAATACTTTCCCTCTCTGGGTCAATTTCCTCATTTTTAAGTTTATAATGCTCCTACAGTTTTAAAAGTTAATAACTATAAACTCATCAGTGCTGATCAAACTTCTGTGGAGTGGGTTCCCATTAGGCTTCCATCATTTCTAGTTTCTCGCGTACTAAGCTCCTAGTGACAAAATAGAAGCCGTGTGTCTAACTGCACATGTACACATGTGCGTATTTGGTCATGGATATCCACACGTGTACAGATCCACACTACTCTTTACTGGTACACAGTTCCTCGGATTGCATGTATTCACAAACGATGTCCAGGCTCTTTACTGTAAGCGCTTTATCAGCGTGCACCCTGTTCTATGAGCTAATGATCCCCTGTTGGCTGTCTGTACAAACACCTGCTCTCTGGGCCCACTGGACGCTGTTTTCCTAGGTAAGACTGGCCCGGCTTATTAGGGAAGGTGAAAGGACTGCCCCGTTCGCTGCTCCCCAGAGCCACCTTTACAATCTTTTACATTGTAAAATCATTTATTGAAACCATGAGGTAATACTTCCGTTCCTAAGTGCTCACTTAATCCTCCTCACACTCTGTCCTGACAAAAACCTGTAAAACACAGGAGGGAGACTCCATCAGGCCACTGAGCTGCTCGTGAGAGCCACGCAGTTAGCAGCAGGGACTAGAGCGCCGTGCGAGCCCGGGCTGAGACCTGGTTCTGCCACTGGGCACGCTCCTGACCAGGCTGAGCCTGTCTCCTCGTCTGGGAAACAGGGATTAGAACGGTGCCCACTTCACAGAGTGCTGTGAGGATTAAACGAGGAGGTAACCCGTGTGCATTCTAAAGCAGTGCCTGGGACACAGGAAGTCATCATTAAATCTTCCCTATCACTGTTATTTAAAAAGGGGAAGGAGATGAACAACCCCTTTGTGTAAAGAGCATCAGCAAATACGAACAGCAGCATTAAAACTCCATGCTACACTGCGTTTAGGAAGGCTCCCTGCCTTCCTCCTCAGGAAGAGCTGATGCTTCTCTCACACCGATACTCCCTGCACACCTTTAGAGACAGGGCCGTCCTCTGGGCTCTCACCTACTTCAGCACGAGGCGGGCGCTCAGCGTTTGATGAATGGATACTGAGCTAATATAATGGTTATAATTTGCAGTTGTGTGTCCAGACTTACTAATTTTAAAACTCTTTATGGACTGTATGAGTATTTTTTAGAGACTGTAGTAAGTGCTATGTTTTTCTTTTCTTAATTAATTTCTCCAAGATCAAATCCTACGTGGGAAAGTTACTTCTGAAGGCACTAGATATGCAGAATATGTACTTTTAGATAACTCTAGTACTCCTTTGAACTCCTCCAATTCTTTGACCTCTCAGTAGATCAAATGAATGCATCAGCAACGGAAAACACCAGGACACAACCAGTATTCATGCTCCCTCCCTGAGAGAGAGTTGGGCAATCTGGCTACTGATGGTGCCTAGAGATGAGAATACCGTATCCCTGTCCAACTCACTTGTTAATCACTCAGATCGCAACATTTAGTAATACTACATCCTCAAATTCCATTGAGACTCACGTTCTATTTCTTACACTTCTTGGATCAAATGCAACTATTATAATTTTCAGAGAAGCTAACAAGAAATGCTAGTCAAAACACAGGCCTTTACTTATATGTTCATAAAACTGATTATACTTGCGAAAAGAGAAACTTTTCTTGTTATCTAAGCAGAGAATGCATGTGTGATTTATGCAGTTTCTCAGTAAATTAATCCGAAGAGAATTTTCTCATTACATTTTCTTAAACACAGCATTCTCGGCAAGGACAAAAATAAGTGCCCGTGAAATGAACCTTTCAAAGAATATCCATGATGCAGCAGCTACTCCACGAGTCTACTAATGAAACGGAAAAGAGGCTGTGCCTGTTAAGGATTAACATCTTGCCCGATAAAGAGATCTGAGTTTTGTACACAGGAGAGCAGCGCCAGGGAGACCAAGAAAAGCTGGTTGAAGGGGCTGAGAACAAGGAAGAGAAGGGCAGGAGCTGGCACTGCCCCCCGGTTCTCTGCACTGCAGGCTCCTCCCCGAGGCTCCAGCCAGACTTCTGCACCGAGCTACGGGTCATGCCCTGAACACAGCTTCTTCATCAATGCACGCCTTTCAAGCTGTAAGGTCCACTTCTTCCTCTCTTGTTCCAAAAAAAATGATTCATTCTCTACTACGGTTCCAATTACACTGAAAGACTGCCTTATCACATTTGTCCGTAAAATCTTCCATGACCGTCCCCATCACTGTTCCCTGATTTTAGCAAATACAACACCGCATCTCTGAAGAAATATTCCAAAGAACATCTGTGAAACTTTGTGAAGGGGGTGTGGCTGAACTGAGGGACCCTTAGAGGCCTATGATGCACGGGGGATAGGCCAGGGGTGGATGGGGGGACAGGCGGAGGGGTGAGGTGGGACGGCCAGCACAGACCTTGCTGGGACAGGCAACACTCTTGGCTCAGACCAAAAGCACTCCTAAGGAGATTATGGACATGGCCTTAAGGTGGGTTTTCTTACCAGAAGACAAAAAAATTAAATTTTCAACAGCAGCCCAACAACATGATGTCTGTATTCACCCATTTTTTAAATTTATTTTCATTCACAGGTACATCTATCAAAGTTGCAACATTTATTTACCATTTTGTGTCTACATTTTAATTAAATTACATGCAGCTTACATACAGCTCCATCAGTCCACGAGATATCTGAAAGCTGGATCTGGGACTAATTCATGGAGCAGTGCCTTGACAGGCAGTGAGAAGGGGGTGGCCAAGAGCACAGACCCTTGAGTTAGACTGGCTGCTATTCTCAGGTCCCTCCTTGACCAGCTGTCAATTAGGCAACTCAGTACACCGCCAAGGTGACAGTGGCCTCTTCAAAAATTCAGAGTAACTAACAGTTCCATATTACAGGGTCGTTTGAAGTTTAACTAGTGCATGCGAAACAATTAGTGAAATACCTCACAGAGTAAATTAATGCTCAGTGTGTGTTAGTTACCAGGGAGGGAAAAAACTGCTGCTCAAAAATATTTACTGAACAAAAGAACTTATAAATATCTAATGGAAATTCAGCATGCTAATGAGTTATTTCTGGCATTTAGACTTACATAATATCTGAAAATAATCCAGTTGCCTTTACTCGGCAATACTAAATAACTTCCAAAATGCAGTATTTTTAACTCAGTTTAAATTAATCATATAACTTTTGGATTGCAATCATGCAAACAAAAATGGTTTTTAAAAGGATATTTGCACATGGAATCATCATCCTTTCTATGCTCAGACTTTTCAGTCTAGAACACGCTGAACCTCACAAAAAATAACTGGAGGAGTGTTGCCAAAGGAAGACATGCAGCACCATGGAGAGGTGGGAGGGACGAGAGGAAGAGGAAACTGAGCAAAGACGACGACCACACCAGTTTAACAGCTCCTGCCCATCTCAGTGTCTACTCTCAGAGGGACAGCTGTGTAGCCGTTAGGTATTTTAAAGACACAGACTAACAACCTGCAGGATCGAGATGAACAAGGTATCATTTTTCTTACTGGGCAATCCCTTTAACATGCACTTAGAACACTTATACTGACAGGTTATTTAAATATGTACCTGAACGGATAATGTGTGTCTTCTTTAAAAAACCCACTTAAATTACAGTAATTTCTCAGTATTTCAGTAAAAACTTAAAACAATCTAAAAAGACCTCCAAATGGCCTAAATAATACATCAAATTTCAAATGTATAGATTTGGCTTCTTTTTTAAGTTACTTAGAGGTAAGAGAAAAATACTGAAAAATATGTTTTTGATCAACAAATTCTTATATTTGACTATATTTGTGCTTTGTGTGATCTTTGCTAATCTACAAAAAATCACCTCTCTGTATTCAAATCATTCAGTCAGCCAATCATGTAATACTCTACCAAACAAATATTTCCAGCAGAACTTGCCCTTTTCTCATTATTAATGGTCAACTCAAAATAACTTTCAGAAGCTGTCTACACTAGTCCCATTGTCAAGAAAAGCAAAACAGCTAGAGTAAATCTCTTTGAAATTGTGAATGTGTTTTCTCCTATGAAAATTTAACAACAGATATACTCGGTTTTTTCAGGATCACTGTGGTAACTACATTTGCTATGAATCTGAATGAAGATAATTAAAATGTCCATGCTACCCAAAGCAATCTATAAATTCAACACAATTCCTATCCAGATTCCAATGACATATTTCACAGAACTAGAAAAAATATTTCAAAAATTTATATGGAACCACAAAAGGCCCCAAATAGCAACAGAGATCCTGAGAAGAACAAAGCTGCAGGAATCACACTACCTAATATCAAACTATATTATAAGGCCATAATAATCGAAACAGCCTGGTACTCGCATAAAAACAGACACACAGATCTATGGAACAGAACAGAGAGTCCAGAAACAAACCCACACCTTTATAGTCAATTAATATTCAACAGAGGAAGCAAGCACATACAATGGGCTAAAGACAGTCTACTCAATAAATGGTGTTGGGGAAATAGGGCAGATACGTGCGAAAAATGAAACTAGACCACCTTCTTATACCACACACAAGAATAAATTCAAAATGGACCGAAGATTTAAATATTAGACCCCAAACCATAAAAATTGTACAAGAAAACATAGGGAGCAAAATCTCAGACATTGCTCATAGCAGTATTTTAATTGATATATTTCCCTAGGCAAGGAAAGCAAAAGAAAAAATAAACAAATGAGACTACATCAAACTAAAAATTTCTGCACAGCAAAGGAAATCATCAACAAAATAAAAAGGAAACCTACAGAATGGCAGAACATATTTGCTGATACATCTGATAAAGGGTTAACATCCAAAATTTATGAAGAACTTACAAAACTTAATACCAAAAAAACAAACAGTGCAATTAAAAAGTAGGCAAAGGTCCTGAATAGACATTTTTCCAAAGAGGACAGACAGAAAATAGACATGAAAAGATACTCAATGTCCCTAATCAGAGAAATGCAAATAAAAACCACAATTAAATACCATCTCACACCTGTCAGAATGACTGTCATCAATAAATCAACAAACAAGTGCTGGTGAGGATGTGGAGAAAAGGGGACCCCATTGCTCTGTTGGTGGGAACGCAGACTGGTGCACCCAGGGTGGAAAGCAGTATGGGAATACCTCAAAAAACTAAAAATGGATCTGCCTTTCAACCCGGTAATCCCATTTCTGGGAACACATCTGAAGGAACCCAAAACACTAATTCAAAAGAACATAAGCACCCCTATGTTCAGTGCAGCATTATCTACAATTGCCAAGATGTGGAAGCAGCCCAAGTGCCCATCAAGAGATGAGTGGAAAAAACCACCATGGGACATTTACACAATGAAATACTACTCAGCCATAAAAACGAAGACAGCTTTACCCTTAGCGAAGGTATGTGTGGACCCGGAGAACATCATGTTAAGTGAAAAGAGCCAATCACAAAAAGACAAATACCGTATGATTTCATGCATACGTGGAATCTAAGGAACAAACTGAGGTGACAAGGAACATGGGACAGACTCATGGATGGAAAGCAGGATGACAGCTAGTTGGAGGGGAGGGGAACAGGTGGACAGGTTGAGCAAAATGGAAAAGGATGAATGGACATGACAATAGTGTGCTGATTGCTGGGGGGAGTGGGGTGTAAGAGGACTAAATGGTGATGGAAAAAACACAACAAAGAGTAAATAGAAAAATAAATTAGTTCACACTTATTCAGTATACATAAAAACTATTATCTTGTATATATGAGACATCCTCCATCTGACCTTGTAAGGAATCCCCACGTGAACGGCAGCACCACGTACCTTTGAGGGCCCAGGTTTCTTGCTCTCTTAAAATGACCAATCCCTTTACATCCTGGGGTCGAGCATCCACCATGTTCTGACGCTTCCATTAATTCTAAGGAGCCTATGAAAAAGAAAAAAAAGAGAAAGAAGAGGCATAAAGTTAACCAGATGGTTGTAAGAGTCAAATGTCTGAGATTAGAATAGGGGAAAAATGCCTAAAAATATAATTTTGAATCAATACACATAAATAACAAAAAAGTGGATCCTATAAATTTAAAAATATTTTAGAAGTCTCTACTAAAGATGCTCTGAAGATGCTCCCCTACAACTTTGTTCATGTTATTTATCTTGCTTTAACAGTGAAATAGTAAACTTTGATCTAACCCTTTCAAAATGTCACAAATTCCAGAATCCAGAGGGACCTAATCTGAATTAATGAGAAGATTCTAAACAAATGTTTCAAGTACATAACAATTAATATATAGGGTTGGCCAAAAAGCCCATTTGTTTTTTTCCCTATGATGGCTCTGCTTAGCTGTCATTAACTTCATTCGAAGCAATTTTGTTAGATTGTATTGTGACAGCCGTCATACAGTGTGCATTAAAAAAAAATCAAAATTGAATTTTTGTGTAGCCATTTTAATACTGAAGATAGAAAAAATAAACATTTTCAGCATATTCCGCTTTATTTCAAGATAGATAAAAATGCAACTTAAATGCCAAAAAAAAAAAAAAAAGATTTGTGCAATGTATAGAGAAGGTGTTGTGACTGATCAAATGCGTCAAAAGAGGTGTGTGAAGTTTCATGCCAGAGATTTTTCCCTGGACTGTGCTCCATGGTGGGGTAGACCATTGAAGTCGATAGTGATCAAATCAAGACCTTAACTGAGAATGATTAACGTTATACCACTCGGGAGAGAGCAGACATACTCAAAATATCCAAATCAATGAAGTTACTGGTGAAATATTTTTTGTAAACTGTATTTTATAGAAAAAAACTAAACAGACTTTTGGCCAAACCAAGTTTCACACTGCGAAAACTTCAAATGCCAAACTGGACACAAAAGAATTGTTACAGATCCCATTCAAGCTATCCCCTCTCCGTATTTCATGCCTTCCCTTGTCCTGACAGTTAATGTGCAGCCTCCTAGATGTTGTTCTTACATCCGATACATCTAATACATGGATCAAATTTTTTATTTTATTTTGCCACATAAAAGGAACAACAGAGATGTATACTATTCTGAAACATTCTTCTTTGGTCTTTAAGTTAAAGACCATGTCCTGTAAATTTTCCCATCTGAATAGTAATACTCTTTACGAGTGTTACATAGTATCTGTAATTGAATGCACCACAATTTGTTTGACCAATTTTTGTTTCTAAGTTTTGTGACATTAAACCTACTGTAACCAATACCATGTCTGTGCAATTTTATACAAGCCCTTATGTAGCTCATATATGATATCCAGAAATGAAGCTACTGGGTGAAGAAGGCATACTAAATACTTAAAAAATGCAACAATAATTCATTGTATTTCCTACATATTTTTTCAATAATGCGTATATTTTCTTCCAAAATTGAGATCCTAGAATGTCAAGTTCTTGGTGTACATCTTTTTATAACAAAAAACCACTGAATTAGAATGTTTATTGAGGTCATTATAGTTTTGCAGCAGTCATAAGTAATAATACAGAGAGAGATCCCTTACATATTTTGACCAGTTTCTCCCAATGGTAACATTTTACAACTATTTATCAACAATGATAGATTAAGGCGATTACTACTTCTAAATAAAAGTAAAAGAATATCCACACACACTCTACTTTTTCAGACATTAATTTTTTTCTTTTACATACTTTTTGCTACCAGGTAATTAAAAATGTAGTGAGAGAAAAGGAGTACATAGAGAAGAAATGTATAATAGAAAGACAAGGGTGAGGGAAAATAAATTATTAAGCATTGCACAAGAAAATGGAAACGTTTTGTTTCTTTTTTTAGCCTGTGTTCTTACTCAGAGGGGGCTGAAGAGGATGCCCAGTTTTCGAACACCAGCCCACGGGGTGGATGTCAGGGGAGTCGGCCTCCATCCAGTAATCATACCAGCTGTTCCAGCCATCAAAGTGAATCTGCACAACAGCAACCACAAAAAATTCAACAATTCAGGTCTAAAAATTCCTACGGCAAAAGTTCTTCTTGCCGTAACCATTTCCATTCTCTTCTAACTTATACAGTAGAGTTAATACCAAATAAACGGTTTCAATTATTTAAATTACTTGGTTCACACTATGAGAAAATATGCCCTTTTGACATTTTCTAACCATCAATAATGTCTTGCCAAAGGCAGTTTTTTTGCCAATACTTCTACAGATATGTTACATGTATCTCCTCATA
>PVKM010046508.1:0-11689 GCA_004027735.1 Carollia perspicillata
GGCGGGCAGCCCCTAGAGCGCGCGGCGCGCTGGACGCGACCAAGGGGCAGGGTTCTCTCCTGGCCCCACGGGAGAGGGGGACGTCGTGGGGACGGCCTCACACGGAGACCGCGGGCGGTGGCGTTTTCAATACACGTCCACAGGCAGAGGCCTTGCGGCTGGGCTGCGGGGGCAGACAGGCCTCCGCCTGCACTGTGAGGAAGGGCACCCCAGGTCCCTGCCCCGCGTCCTGCAGGGAAGCAGCACACGTCCGTGTGCGCAGGCAAGGACGGCGCAGAACGCTGTGCAAACGTCGCAGCTGCGGAGCCTGCGCAGGGGAGGACTGTGCGCCGGACTCGGGGGGAAGGCTGGACGCAGCTCCGCCTCCCAGCAGAGCCCCTCGCTGGCCGGAGGAGGGAGGAGCGCGCGTACCTGGGACATGGTGTAGAACTCCACCATGGCGGCGGTGAGCGGCTCCGCGTACGTGCGCAGCGAGGGGATGAGCCGCAGCATGGCGCGGTTGAAGGTGCCGTAGATCTGCGTCAGGGAGGCGGGGCCCGGGTAGTCCACGTACACCACGGGCACGTGGCGCAGGAACCTGCACAGGACAGCCCGGCTCAGCCCCACCCGGTGCCGCCCGCATAAGGCCGCACCCGACTGCCCAGGCCTGGGTCTGACACACAGTGGCACACGCAGAGCCCTCCAAGGAGAACCGAGCCGAGACGGAAAGGACGCGGGTGTGGGCGGTTCACCACGTACTGCCCAGCAGCCCGCACTGCCGCTCCCAGTGTCGCCGGGCACCACCGTGCAGGGCCGGGAGGGCGGCGGGCGGGGAGGCGACCATGCGGTGTTCCTTTTTGTAATTACGCCCAGGTTAGCTGTGTCTAAGGCCCCCCCAGGGCTGGTGCGTGTGGCCAGTGGAGTCTGCAGGGCTGTGCGTTACCTGTGGGACAGGGGCTTCCTCCCGGGATCCGTGGGTGGATTACAGGCCCCGACAAACTGGATTCTCTCCAGCTTCACCCAAGTCTGATCTGAGGTCCGGTAGAAGCCTCCGTGTTCCACCATCTGAAGGAAGCGTGAGGGTAACATGCAGGAGCAGACACACCGGGAAGTGGGGTCGGGGGAGGCGCCGGGCGAGGAGAGGCGCCCACCTGTCGGATGAAGGAGATGACCCTCTGCGTCCCGTACTTGTCCATGTCTGGCAGGTTGATCTCGTCACAGAACAGCACCAGCCACTTCCCGAGCTGGACGGGGGCCAGGACGACGCCGCTGGGCGTGCGCCTGTACTCGCAGTAGTGGTCGAAGGTCTTCAGCAGCAGCTCCGGGGTCGTGGCACTCGAGAAGTTCAGGCCCACGACCTGCGTGGGGGCGGAGACCGTCAGGCCCTGCGGGGTGGGGCCCGCCCCGCCCGGGTGCCCGCGGCCCAGCCCCCGGTACCTCCATGTCGGGCAAGGCCCGCAGGGCGCTGAAGAGCGTCATGGTCTTGCCGGACCCGGGGGGGCCGCACAGGACCAGCGGCTTGTGCTCGGCCAGCCAGGTGTACAGGAGGGCTTCGTGGCGCACCGTGTCCAGGGTGGGCACGACGACGTCGGGGGCCGCCACCTTGTGGGTCTCCACTTCGATCTGAGGCACCTTGGCCTGCCAGGGCGACCACTCTCCGCTGATGGACACCTGGACACAGAGACGGGCCCGGTCACCCGACCCGCCTGCTCCCGCACTCACAGGGAACGCTCAGCTTCATGCAAGTCATGGCCTTCAGGTCCACCTGCAGCCCTAAAGCTGAAGGGGAGGCTGCTCCTGCGAGTGGCGAGATGCGGCCGAAGGCCAGGGAGAGGCTGCCCCGGGGCCGCGTGAGCCCCGCCCCGCGCCCGCCCGCTCACCTCGTAGTCAATGATGGGGACGTTGGGGGCCGCGGGCAGCGGCACAGTCGTGATTCTGCGGATGTACTCGCCCAGCTCCGCTCTCATCTTCAGCCGGCTGTCCCCGGACAGGGACCAGAGGATGGCGTACACCAGGTACCGCTGTGCGGAGAGGGGGCAAGCTCACTTTCTGTGGCGTCTCCACAAAAACAAAGCAGACGTTTACGGCAGACTTTAAGCCCAAGGGGCTCCTAGCGGTTCCTGGACGGCACGGCGCCTCCCCACCCTGCACGAAAGCCCGTCCCCAGGGCCTGTCGTCCGGGCAGGTTCCCAGCGCCACAGCGGCGCCCTGACCTGGATGTAGCGCTCCAGCTGCTCGATCTGCATGGGGAAGTCGGGGTGGTTGGCGTTGTACTGGGCCACGTTGCGGCAGGCCTGGTGCAGCATGGAGAAGAGCGAGCCCAGGCAGCGGAGGCGGGTCAGGTCCATGATGTGCTCCAACTTGAAGGCGTGCTCCAGCGCCTTGGTGACCAGGCCGTTGGACGTGAAGTACGGCTGCATGATGGTGGCCGCGTCCCGCTGGATCTGCGAGCAGAGAGATGCTGCTGGACTCCCTTCCGGAGCCCGGTGTGCTCACCGCTTCTCGGGGGGGCTCAGGAGAGGCCACGGGGCCTCCGGAGGGGCAGTGTGGGGTTCAGAACTGAAGGACGGAGCTCCGCGGATCCATCCTCACCCCTTCAAGTGGTGGTCCCCAAAATCACGTTTCCTGAGAACACGGGTTCCTGCCACCACCAGGAGGGCAGGCTCTGCCCATCAGCCGGCAGCAGGGAGGAAGCCAACACAGGGTTTCCCGTTTCCCCATGAGTCTCGACTTCGGTGGCTGTGGCTGCCGGGCTTCCTTGGAGGCTGAGGTGAGAGAGACCCCAAGGGTGCCCGGCTTCTGCAGATGAGTGGCGGCTGTCTCTAAGCAGAACCCGGACACCCCTGCTTTCCAGACACTTGTGTGTACAGACGTGTGCATGTGTGCGCGTGTGGGGGACAGGACGACACATGGACGCCTGAGCCCATGGCACGCACCTGCAGCATCGGGGACGCAGCCTCCTCCCCCTCGTCCTCTTTGCCCTTGCGCCGGCGCTGGGCCTCGTCCTCCCCTTCGTCCAGGGGGATGCTGCGCAGCCGGGCCAGGAAGTTGTTGAAGATCATGTCCGTGCTGAGCACGTCCTCGCTGAACCAGACCATGCCGCAGCGCGACACCGTGGCCAGCGTGGCGTACTTCAGGTCCTGCACCTCAAACATGATCCGCACCTTGAAAGCACGCCAAGCAGACGGAGTGAGGCAGGTTTGACAGAGACCTGGTGTAAAATACTTTTTTAAAGGGTGATTTAAGTCCAACCTTCCTACATTCAGTTGAAAAGTTAAAACGTCTACAATTGACACCCCCACGGCACCCGTGGATGTCTCTCCTGAGAATCGGGGCACGGGGACCACATGATGGGGGCGGTGGCACCAGCATGCGGGGCTCTGGGTGGGGGAAGCCAGGGCTCCTCGAGGGGGACGCCGCAGTGAGCACAGCCACGGGCCCCATTCAGCCGCCCGCCTCTGCCTGGGGCAGGCCTGCAGGGTCTCCGTGTCATAGACGGGCTGGGGGCTTTGCCCAGTCCCTGAGCTGGCAGGCCGAGGGGCGGAGATTCAACTCCAGACGCCCGGACCCTGGAGCCGGCCCTCGCCCTGAGCAGGCCTGCAGAGCCCCCTTCCCGACAACAGTCGGAGCCTGCGGGACGACGAGCACCGAGGAGAGACTCTGACGAGGCAGATCAAGGCCCGCGTCCGCGTGGGCGCTCACTGCCAGGGCGGCCCCGAGCACCTGGGCTTGGCTTTGAAGCAGTGACGCCCACCCATGCAGACCCTTCGTGACGAAGGCTCATGGTCTCCAGCGGCTCTGGACAAAGCCCTTGGGCCCCGCACCCCCCGCACGCCAGGTCACTGCCGAGGCCCGCCCACGTCAGTTTTAAATTACTACGCCACTTCCAGTGCCTTCGCTTCCACCCCAGCCCACCCCACTGTGGGCCTGGGGCAGCGCGCAGCCCCCACGGGGCCCCTGCCCGCTTTAGCTGTCATGCAGACAGCAGCCAGAGGGTCCGGGTCCACAGTGACACTGTCCCAACCCCGACTCTCCCAGAGGACAAGCTCAGTTCTTGCCAGGACCCCCAGGGGCTCGACCTAACACGACCTGTGCCCTTGGTGGTCTTCCCAACTTCCCTTGCTGCCCTTCCTGAGTTGGCACCCGCTGGGCACCCCCAGACGACTGCTCCTGCCATCGGGGTCCACAGGCTCGCCCTCTTAAACGACAGTGAAGCCCACCTTCCCAGGGACCCCTTGGCCGCCCTCCCAGCTGACAGTGCCCTGTGTCCTCAGCACTGTCACACCTTCCCTGTCTCGCTCGCTTGTCCTCCCAGCGGACAGCGAGCCCCAGGGCAGTGAGGTCTCGTCAGTGATGCGTGTCCCTGCATCCTTAGCACTTGAAGAGGGCCTGCACACGACGGCGCTCCAGGACGCCGGGTCAGGAGTGAACGTGTGCCCACTCCAGGCCCGCCCGTCACCACACCAGCAAGAGCTGGGTCCTGGGCTCGTTCCTGGGGCAGCCTCGTGGGCTTTTCCTCTGGGTCCCTCGGGCACAATCACTCCAGAGGTCCCGATTCTACCCTGCCTTTCATTGGGGTGAGGGGTTGAGCGTGCCTGACAAACGCATGGTAGAAAGTTACTTACGAACCCCACTTCTCACCGGCCACGGGAGCAGAGACGACGGACTCTGCAACAGTCCCTACGCCCCCATGCCCCTGGAGCCCCACCCCCGGGCTGCGTACATTGGGCGGGAGGCTGAGGCGCTCGCCGTTGGGCAGCGTCAGGAGCTTGTTGTCGTCCAGGACCGAGTTCAGGTTCTCCACCCACTCGGGGTCCACATCGCCGTCGAAGACGATCCACTGGCGTTTCTGCAGCTCGCCCCGCACGTTGTCGATGATCCTGCGGGCGGGCAGGCACGGCGCTGACGCACCCGAGGTGTCTGTGCGCACGGCACTCTCCCCGTAACGGTCTCCCCGTAAGGGACTCCCCAGTGACTGCTGACTGTTCGGACTTCCGACGGAAACCCCCCACACACTGTCGGCATCGGGACGAGGACCGGCCCCACGTGCGCCGGGGCGCCAACGCCCACGGAAGGGCACTCACTTCCGCAGGACGTGTGTGAACAGCCCGTCGGTCCACTCCCTGGTGTTGGGGTCCAGCGTGCCGTAGAGGTGGTCTTTGCTGATGGCCTTGGGGTCGATGATGTGGGCCACGCCCTCCACGCCCTCGAGTCTCTCCAGAGCCTTCAGCAGGACGCGCCAGGCCATGCTCTTCCCGCTGCCCGAGGGCCCCACCATCATCAGGCCGTGGTTGATCTGGGTGATCTGGTACAGCTGGAGAACCTGCAGACACACACACTGGCCCGTGACCTGCGGGCAGCGGACAGGCAGGGCCCCGCCCCTTCCCGCATGACTGGTGCACAGCAGGTGCTGGGATTCCAACCGGAGACCCCCCCCCACGGGCCGCGCGCACAGGAGCGCCTCACAGCCTGCCTCGCCGCGCTGTGGGGAGGGAGGTGACCGGCAGGGCAGTGGCAGGTGGCAGTGGAGCGGGAGCTGCTGGCGCAGGAGGCCCCGCGAGGGGCAGGGCTGTGGCCGAGCCGTGGGTTCCGCGCCCATAGCAGCCTCCGGTGCGGCACACACAGTCTGGGCCAGCAACCGCTTCCCGCGAGGCTCAGAGGAAGGGGAAGCAGCAGCCACCGCGTGCGTCAGCCAGTCAGGTCACCGGCCTGTGGGGCTGGGCAGCCTCGTCAACGGAACTTCTGGTGGCATGAACTTTCTCCACTACAACCGCGCCCTTAGCTGGCGTTTTCAGAGGACGAACTACGCCCTGTGAGTGAAATTTCCAGGCGGGTCTCGCTGCCTCTACGTCTGAGTTAAGCGGAGAGACCCCGCGAGGCCCGGGGTGGCCTGGCCTCCGAGGCCCACTGTGGGGACGGCGCCCGGTTACCTTCTCGACCCACATCCCGCCGACGTCCTCCCCGTCCCCGTAGGTCAGGTACATCTCCTGGCACACCCTCCGCAGCTCCTCGCGCAGCGCGGCCATCTCCCCGCGGTGGTACTGGACCCCGGGGAACACGTCCGACAGCAGGCTGAAGAGCAGCGGGATGTCCTCCGCCACCAGCTTCGGCACCATCGTCTCGCAGACGCTCTGGATCAGGATCTGCGCGGGGGCGGGGGTGAGGGCGGGCCCGGCCGGCCGGGCGCCTGCCCAGTCCGCGTGCCCAGTCCGCCTGCCCATCCGCAGCGCGAACGCCAGTCTCGCCCGCCCGCCCCGACAGCGCGCCGCCCCCCGAGGGACCGGCGGCGGGAGGACGCGGGGACGCACCTCCTGCTCGGGCAGGTTCTCGGCGATCTCCCCTTCGTCCACGGCCTCGCCGCGCTCCTCCTTCTCCCGCTTTATCTTCTGGATCCGCTCCCGCTTCACGTTGCCCGCGCTCACCAGCACGCTCTTCAGGGCCCGCAGCCCGAAGTCGTAGTGGCTCTGAGACGACAGCTGCTCGTCGCACAGCCTAGGGCAGAGAGCGACCTCGCTCGCAGGGACCCGCGCGCACTCGGCAGCACTGGCGCCACGCCAGGGGCCAGGGAGCGCCGGGCAGGGCGTGCCGCGGTCAGAGGGGGCTCTGAGCGGGCACATTCACAGAGGCTGCAGATGCGACCGTGGATCACTGGGTTACTCACTTGAAGAAAGGGACGATCTTGTTGGCAAGGACTTCGGCCGTGCGGAAGCCCTGCGAGTACAGCATGACCTGGGCAATCAGCTGCCGGTCAGGCTTGGTCATGGCCAAGCTCCGGAACAGCTTCTTCAAGTTGTCTGGAAGGTTCGACCTGCCCGCGTAGCCAGGGTTCATGGTGATGAAGATGGCCATGTCCGGGCTCACCTTGACCTGCTTGTTCAGCAGCTCACAAGTGATGGGGGCGGAGGCTGGAAGGCAGATGATGGTGTCAGACTCAGGATGTCCAAAACACTGCGAGGACCTCTCTGACATGACAAGCACCCATTTCCCCCCGGCCTTGCGGCCAGTGGCTCCTGGCCACTGCACAGGGCACGTCCAGCCTGCCAGGCGCTGCGTGTCCACACACCTGACCCAGGCGACGTGCCCGACTCTGTAACTGACCCAGTCACAGGGCAGGAAGCCCCCCGTTCCACCTGTGAGGCCCCGTGTGCCCCGAGCTCGACACCAGACTGGGATGCAGCTCGACCTGAGACACAGAAATAGAAACCGGGGGACGCGACACGACTGGCTGGCCTCGGCCCGAGCGGCAGCCTGTCCCAGGGCCACTCCCAAGCACCCGCAGTGGGCCCACACGGGACCCGGGTGTCTGCTCTGGGGTGTTACTGGAGCGTGCAGGCGCTGACGTCCGTGGCGTGCTACTGGTTTTGTTTGGAAGACCTGGAAGTGGTTTGGCAGGACCAGTCACTGTCACTCCGGAGAAGAGGACAGGCTGCGAACTAAACTGTGCATAGCCCAGCCCACACCGACCGGTGCCTCCGCCCTCGGGGCTCCTCCGCGGGAGCTCCTCCCGTCCTGCCACTCCCCACTCCCCACTCCCCACGGAGGAAGGCTGGCCCCGGGGGGCAGAGGGCCGGCACAGGCCTGACCGTCATCTGGGGCGCATGCCGTGGGAGGGCACAGGGGCGCACCGGCTGAGGCTGCTCCTGGACGAGATGAGCAAACTACTGACGCGGGGCCACCCCGCGTCTGGCCTTCCAGCTGCACTCGGGACTCGCCGCCCGATTACGTCCCACTCACTCAGACCGCAGGGGGGCCAGCGCCCACAGCGGCGCACCCCGCCTCCCGAGCCACGCGGGCAGGAGGAAGCCTCACCCTTGTCCAGGCTGGGGCTGGAGTGCTCCCGCAGCGCCTCCTGGATGCACTGCACCTGCTGGGACACGGCTGACAGCATCCGCTCCTCCAGGCGGTTGAACTCGTCGAAGCAGCCCCACGCCCCCACTTGGCAGAGCCCCACGAAGATGCGTCCCATCGCCTGAAGGGAAGGAACGGGTGCGGCCAGTCACCTCGGGCGGCCCATCCGACCCGGAGCCAGTCCCGGGGAAACCCCATGCCTGCTCGTGTCTGCAGTGGGGACTCGGGCCTCTCCCTCCCCTGGGCAGGGCCACCCGTTCCCTCCTGGGCTCCAGCCCTGCCTGCAGAGCTGGGGCTCCCGTCTCTGTGCTCGCTCACTTCCCGCTGACTAAGAACCACGACGTTTGCTTATCACGGATTCTGGAGCTACCCGTTTCTTTAAGAAACTGCCCTTCAGGAGAAACACGTCACACCAAAGAGGGGATCCGGAAACGGCAAATTCAACACCAAAGCACGGGGGCCGGGCCGCCGACACCGGTCCCTGGAGGCCACGGGGCCGCGCTGAGCGAGGAGGCAGTGGCTGGGAGAGGTGCGGCCACGGGGCCCCCCGCTGACCCTCACGGGGCTCAGCTGGCGTGGCTCCCACCAAGCTTCTCACCTGGAAGTCGAAGGTCTCGTCGCAGTTGAAAACCAGCACGAAGCGTCCCAGCTGGTGGCCAAGAGCTTTGACCGACTCGGTCTTCCCGGTGCCCGCGGGCCCTGTCGGGCGAAGAGAAGCACTGAGTCCAGGACGTGGCTGGGGCGTTGAGCCAGTCATAAAGAGCAACTCACTTTAAAAAGTAGACATGGTAAGTGCAAACCAATGTACAGGTTTTTGGCACACAGGAGCCACGTAATTGAGAAGCACACCTAAACCATAAAGCTAATCTCTGAGAAGGATGCTGCTCTCCTGCTCGGCGCGCCCACGTCCGTGGAGTGACTCACCGAAGGGGGACCCGCCCAGCCTGGCCTCCAAGGCCTGTGTCATGGTCAGGTAGCAGCGGTCAGTGAGGGGCGTCTGCACCAGCTTGTCCTGCACACCCAGGTACTCGAAGCCGTAGTTGAACTTGGCGTTTGCCATCTGGATGGACAGCTGCTGGAGCACGTCTGTCTGCTTCGGGTCGAAGTAAAACCGCATCTGGCTGAGCCACTCGAAGGACTTGCTGTTGTCAATCTTGCTTCTGATCAAGGACCTGGTGACGTCCCTCTGGTGAACCAGCTCAGTGATCTGCAGAGAGACCGCAGTGAGAGCCCGGCGCAGCGCAGGCCGCTGTGGGCCGGCGGGTTACCTGGGAGACCTCAGCGGGCAGCTGCGCGGGGCTCCCTGACACCCCGACAGGCAGCAAACCCAGAGACACCTCACTACATAAACGCTCTGCAAGCAGCAAAGACCCTGATGGGGAGCAGCCATCTCTGTCCCAACAGCCTCTCCGCTTCGCCTTGGGGTGCAAAGCCCAGTGACGAGGGACCCTGGCTTGGAGCCGTGTCGGCCGACACGGATGCTGCGCCCGCGTGGAAGGAGATGATGAGAAGGCGTGGAAGCCCCCCTTCCCCAGGACGCTGTCGTGAACGCAGCCCCTGCGCCCGCCCCAGATCTCTTCAGTGGGCACACAAGCCCCACACCCGCCCCGGGCCCATCCTGCTGCCATCGGCCCTTCGCCCTGACCCAATTAGAACCTTTTCCAAGCACAAACCAGCCTACGGGGAGGGGATGAGCCCAGCACGGGACTAACCAAGTGCTCCAGCTTCCGCCGGCGCAGTGGGGGCTGTGCCATGAGCACCGAGTCGGCCAGCACGTTGAGGGTGACCTCCACGTTGCTCAGCACCGAGTGCAGGGGCGCCGCGTCCCCGCCCCCGCCCATGCTGCTCAGCGCCGACTCCACGTTTTCAGACCAGGCTATCTGGGCCGACAAGACCACGAGCTGGGCCTGAAAGAGACACGAGGTCCAAGAAGGTCGGCGTCTGGAGACCAGCCCGCCCTGCCCCCAGCCCGCGCCCGTCTGCCCTGTGCTACCTGGTACTTATCGATCCAGGTGATGTAGGTGCTGGGGTCGATGGAAGTCGCCTTTCCAAACACCTCGACCTCGGTCACAGACTCCGCCAGGAGCTTGGCCAGCGTGACCCGCATCTCCTTCTCCACCAGCGTGAGCCACTCGTTGATTTTGGGGTGCTCGGTGATCGACACGGGCGTCTTGAACATGACCTGGGACACGCAGGGTTTAAGAATCAAGACGCGCGGAGAGGGGAGAGGGGTCTTCCACGCGACGGGCACGAGCGACCCGCACCTCTTCTCCTTCGCGGGACGAGATGCCCAGGACGGCAGAGCTGTCCTCGTTCAGGACGATGCTCGAGACGCCGGCAAACATCTTCTTGAAGTGCTTCTGCAGCTTAGCCACGTTCTTGCTGTTCCCAATGATTTCCAGCAAATCTTCGTCACCCACAAAGTAGAACCTACAATTGAAACACCAAGTTCCTAAGGTGCTGCAGACGAGGGGACTCCAGGCACCCCCCCTCCCCCAGTGCGGGAGGGGAGGCGCCCTGGGAGGGCGCACAAACTCTGCCTGCACTCGGCGCACGTCCGCACCCCTCCCAGCCTCAGCCGGACGTGCCCACTCACCTAACAAGACACCAGGGAGGAATTCAGAAATCTCACATCACTCACCTACTTCACAAACTCACTTGTTGTTGTTTATTTTTAGAGGAGAAGGGAGAAAGAAAAGCATCACAGGTTGCCTGTTGCACATCCCCAACCAGGGACCTGGCCCGCAGCCCAGGCCTGTGCCCTGACTGGGAACCGAACCTGCGACCCTTCACTTTGCAGGTCAGCGTCCAGCCCACTGAGCCAGGCTGGTCAGGGCTCAAAGATTCACTTTTACAAAACATGTCTGACTTATACTCAGAAAACTATTCAGAAAGGAAGAGATGCCACTCAGAAAATAATCAGAGCTAAGTTTTTAAGAGAAGCCCTGGCTGGTATGGCTCAGTGGAATGAATACAGACCTGTGAACCAAAGAGTTGCAGGTTCGATTCCCAGTCAGGGCACATGCTTGGGTTGCAGTTCCCAGTGCAGGGCATGCGAGAGGCAACCACACACTGATGTTTCTCCCCCTGTTTCTCTTTCCCTTCCCCTCTCTCTAAAACTAAATAAAAATTAAAAATAAAAACATAAATTCTCTGCAGGAAATGCATCTCCTTGTTGCTAGAACCAAGGCAGACTCCTGCCACTTCTTTAGTGGGTCACTGCTTGGTGCCTCTTTCTAACTTTTGAGGACAGACACATAAAATTAACCTTAAAAAAAGAATTTACTTACTTATTTTCAGAAAAGGGGAAGGAGGGAGGAAGAGGAACATTACTATGTGGTTGCCTCTCACGTGCCCCCGACTGGGGACCTGGCCCACAACCCAGGCGTGCGCCCTGACTGGGAAGGGAACCCACAGCCCTTTGGTTTGCAGGCTGGCACTCCACCCACTGAGCCACCCCAGCCAGGGCCAGTCAGCCTGAAGTTATCTGTGAAGTGGGCACAAGAGACTCCCCAGGCCCGTCGTGCGGGTCAGATGAGAGGCTGCACGTGGAGCACACAGAGCGGTGCCGGCGCGGCCTGGAGGGAGCTCACAGACGTCAGTGGTGCCACTCGGTCGTAACTTAGGACCGTTTCTCCAAAGTGCGTATGTAACCTTGGAGAATACATTTTCAAAGAGATTCAAGCTGCCTGGGAGGGTGGATGAGGGTGTAAAGGAAACTTGGCAAAGAAAAGAAGGCAGAACAAAACTAAGGGTTACTTGTTGTAACTGGGAATCTGGGCACGACAGGGAAGGGGTGTGTGTCGAGCGGACTGCCTGTATCAACTCACAGGCAGGGTGCGGGGTTGGGGGGTGGGGCACA
>PVKM010046509.1:0-11687 GCA_004027735.1 Carollia perspicillata
CTCCTTGGTTCCACCTCGTCTGCCCTGACACTTGTAGTTCCAATAAATGAGCTGGGCATGCTCAGTGGGCAGGGTTGGTTTTGTGGGGTGCAAATGGGAAGCCAGCTGCTCAACTGTAGGGCTCACGGACTCCCCCCACCTGTTCAAGGCTGGGCCTGAGGAGCCCTTGCTCAGCATCTGGCCCCCTCCCTGCACCCGCCTCCCCGGTGCTTGGGCTTCCCTGCGGGTCCCTAGGCTGACACACAGGCGAGTCAGGAGGCCACGCGCGCCTCCACCGCGCGCGGGGGGAGCCTAGGACGGCCGGGTCCCAGGGGGTCGCCCGCCTCCCAGACGCATTTCTAGGCCCAAGGAAACCTGCCTACAGAGCAGGGGGAAGCTAGATTCGTGGGCTGGTGACGAGAAATCAGGTAAGCCAACCCTGCAGGCGTGCCAGTGGGCGAGTGTCTCCTCTCCCAGGCACGTAGCGAGGGCGGCTCGAAAGGTGGAGGACCGTGGCAATAAGACACCACCGTCTTCACCGGGCCTAGTCTGGCCGAGGGTTTCCTGTCTGGCAGTCGACCGGCAAGGCAGGGCGGAGGGCAGGAACAGCCGCCGCTGGGGACGAAGGCCAACGCAGCCGCCGCCCCGCAACCCCACCCAGTGAACCTCGAGTCCCCGAGTCCGGGTCCAGTGACGTTCTTTGGGCGGCGGAGACCTTGCTACACGCCGCTGGCTGGTTCGCAACGCTCCCCTCCCCCACGCCCCAGCTCCCGCCTCCACTTCCGCGTTTCTCTGCCCGGCCCGAGGACCTTCGGCCCCAGTCCGCGGGAGCGGCCTCCGCACCACCCTGGCCCACCCTCGGGGGCGGGGTGGGGGGAGGAGGAGTTGGAGCCGGAGAAGGAAGTTGCCCGGCGGGAGGGGGCGCGGTGGCGCCGGGCGCGTCGGGTTACACTGGCTCAGCCTGCCCGGGAGTGACATCCACGCGCTCCTCGCCGCGAGTCCTGGGGCCGAGGCTCTGATTCCGAGGGAGATCCACTCTGCCCCTGCCGGAGGAACCAGCTGCTCCTGCCCTCTCTTCCCTCGCGCCACAGGATTAGTCTCAGGTGTGTGCTCCCTGGGAGGACCCCCCCCACCCCCGCTTTCCTTCGACTCCAGAGTTATGTAGGTCCCTTTCAGATCCTGGCCAGTCCGCTTTGACTCCGGTTTGGGGTGGGTGGTGGCGGGAATCTGGAGATTTAGAATTTAACCCCAGCAACAGAAGCGGGGACCCATTCTTATCTGGGGCTTAGCTGTTTACATTTTGTGGGGCGGTGGAGTGTAGTAATACATTCACCTCTTTAGTTAAGTGGCAGGACTTTTGGGGGAAGGGATGGTATCTAACTGAAAGTTTACTGCAAACTTTTGGCTGTGGATGTCGCTCCTCTGATGAGGATCTACGCTGCCTTCGGAAGCAAGGTAGGGAAAAAGTCTAAAGGGTGTTGAGGCTTCTTTGAGATCCTTAGGTGCTGGAGGTTGACAGTTCTAGGAGGAAGTGGAAGGCGTAAGCTGATTAACTTGAAACAGCCTTCACTCCCCAAGTAGTAACTTCTATCCAGCAAAACAGAGTTTTGCAAAGAATGCGTTAGCAGGACGGGTATAGCCTGTGAATGAAGTGCTTCTTAGCAGCTGGCCTCCAGACTGCCTTCCACTTCATGCAGAAGGCCATTCACTCTCCAACAGCCTTCCATAGGAGTTCCAAAGTAATTTACAAACACAAATTCTCACCAAGTCGTCGTGGCACGGGCGAACCCAAATTACACAACACATTATAAGTATCACGCATGGCAGCTATAGAAATAGCTAACAGCTAATTTAGTCAACTTACACTTGTACAACTAGGTGAAGGAAGGAAGAGTAAGTTACAACAATTTTTACTGCTTAAAACTGAGCAGTTAGAATTTTGCACATGTTCCAAGTTTAGGAGATATGAAGTTTCTTTTTGGAGTGTAGAAGGTAATGGTAATCGCCAAACTGGGGCCAAGCACTTCCTGGTAGCTGACGAGTGCCCTAGTCTGAGAGTCCTACAGGTTTTGCTGGCCATCTGCTGAGAGCTGGATGCCTTCGCCCAATTGATACCATGTGTAGCCTGGGGCACCTTATGTTGTGTGGGAAAATTGGGGAATATGTCCAGTTGTAGCACTCTTTTGATTTTGTAAATGAACTGTTCAAATAATTTCCCAATTCCTTAGTGAATGATGGATAAAGGTGGAATTTGGGGTTTGAGAACCAACGCTGGTAGAGCTGTTCACTCTGATATCTCACATAATCACTTTATAAAGAAATTCTGAACAGTATTAAAGCTGTGCTTCCTTTTCTCTCCCTCTAATTTATTATTTTTTAAGATTTTATTTATTTATTTTTCTAGAGGGGGAAGGGAGGAGAAAGAGAGGGAGAGAAACATCCATGTGTGAGAGCTATATCGGTTGCCTCTTGCACTTTCCCGGCTGGGAACCTGGCCTATAACCCAGGCATGTGCCCTGATTGGGAATCGAACCAACAACCCATTGGTTTGCAGGCCAGCACTCCATCCACTGAGCCACAGCCAGGGCTCTCCCTCTGATTTATTAAAAGATGCAATGGTGTGGCTTAGTAATTGATAGTAGGGCTACAGCGATACCAATTGTCAGTGAGTTTTATACCCCTCCTCCACATTTAGTTTTTGCAAGTATTTAATCTCATGGATATTTAAAAAAAATTTGAGTATTACTGTACAAAAATCATATTGGTGAACTATTGTAATGCCAAAATTATCCAGTTTTGTGATTTATTTTCTGTCTTTCCTCACTGGCATGTTAGCTCTGTGAGAGGACTTGGTCAGCCTCACACTCTTTTGTATTTCTAATGCCTAGAGGGTTGACTGGCATGTAATAAGTGCTCAGTAAATGTTTTCTCAGTGAGTGACTAAACTGTGGGTCAAACTCTAGCTGAGTGTAGTAGGACGAAGAAAACCAAACACTCTGACCTTAGGTAACCTATTTAAACTCACTGAGCCTCAATTATATCCTTGGGAAAATGTGGAATATATTAGCTTCCTTCCTTCTTATATATTTTCTTTTTACACTTATAAAGAGAACATTTGTGTAAAGAATATAGTTAGATAATTTAGCTCTTGCATGTTGTACATGAATTATCCAGGCTTTCTCCTCTTTAATGTGGTGTGTGTGATGGGGGCAGGGTTGGAGGTGGGGAAGGTAGTTAGTGACAACTACGGTTGTTAGAGAAGGGAAGTAATTTCTAGATCATTGCCTAATTTCTTTTCTATAATAATTATTTTTTAAATGTGATGATGTTTCTACTTCGGTTTTCCAAAACGTGATTCTTTCTGTTTTGTCAATACCCGAACTCACTAGGTTGTCTTAAAATACAGAAACAGCACTTTAGAAAGGGCATTAGAAATCAAATGTATGTCACCTTAGGCTTCTTAATGAAGTTTTCTGTGGGCTTGTGCAGCATTACATAGCAACAAGTGCCAGGTAAAGAAAATGGATGGTTTATCCTGCTTTTGAGAAGTGTGAATTTGCTTAACAAGGTAAAACATATAGATGTAAAACAATTAGAGACTAACACAAGATCTTGCATAATCATATACCCAGTGGTAGAATGTTGGCTTTTAACTCTTGCGGTTATGGAAGGGAGATGTTAAAATGGGCTCAAGTACTGGAGCCAGTTCTGTGGTGAAGAGAATGTCAGTTTAACAACAGGGAGGCCTCAAGTTTCCTGAAGATTACAGCGAAAGAAGATCATCTTTGTTTGAAGGACGTTTTCTATTTTGTATTTCAGTTGGTAAAAAGCCAGCACAATTAAATACTTTCAAAAATTAACTTTCTATGGAAAAGTATATTGGAAACCTATGGTAAAACTCTATATATGTAGTAAAGAATACTTCTCACTATGGCTGTGAAGTTTTAAAGCCCAAGATTGGAGTTGCCACTTCTAACATTTTACTTGCATAAAATCCTGTCAGATGGCCTGTTACTCTATTGAATTGTGTACAGTGGGATATGGTTTTCATTTGAAGTTTCAGGGGAAAATTACTAGTCATTAGATTTGGGACCTCCACAACGGGCTAATTTCAGGATTATTGTTTTGGGAGATAGAGAGGGACTGAATGCAACTAAACTAGGAAGTTATTATCAAAGTGGTTTTCGATGTTCATCAAAATACATAGATAATAACTCCATCAGGACTCATCACCCTTGAAGTAAGAAGACAACCTGGAAAATGTGCCATATAGGAAGAGGAAACTAATAAAGGGCATGTTGTATGTTTCCTGCTTTAGGATTATTGACATGATGGGAGAAGGAAATGTAGAAGGCAGAAATGATCAGATTCAACTTCAAGTGAGAAGGACAAGGGCTAAGGTGGCTGCAAGCCAGGAAATCTCTAACAACTTTAGAGGAGATCTGTTCTTGTATTATCTGTCCAGGAATTGATCCAGGTACTTTAAGGAAAAAGAAACTCAGGGAGCTGATGGTTTAAATATCTGAGGATGTTTATTTAGATAATACTTGTGGTCAGAGTTTGTCTAGAACTCTAATTTTGTGTCCTGACATGAATGTGACCATGATTTTTAGAAGAAGAAAATTTTCATTTTTTGTTGGAAGGTCTTACTGGTTCCTTGATTTAAATATTTCTTCCTATATCATAATTGTGCTCTTGTTTTCCATTTCTAGTTGAAAATTTTATGTTGGTTCTTTCAAAATCAGAGTTATGATTTATGCGGTGAACAAAACACAGTTTCTGAATTTAATCAGGTCAAGCTTTGGTCCTATTAATTTACTAAAATTAGTGCAAAAAATTGGTTAATAGAAAATACTTTGCTCCTAAATAAAAATTTGTCGTGGCATATGTATTAACAAAACTTTAAAATGTTATTTAGGATGTCTTTTAATCATTCAGGCAAATTGATACTAATACTGATGTAATGTATTTTTTAATAGCGAGATACTGTTAATGTGGGGATTTTTGAACAATTACTACTTAATTTAGATTTTTTTAAGCATATATACATATATGCGTGTATATATATCTATCTCCTCACCTTAGGATATGCCTATTGATTTTAGAGAGGAGAAGGGCGGGAGAAAGGGAGAGGAACATTAATGTGAGAGAGAAGCATGAATTGGTTGCCTTTTGGAGGCGCCTGGACCAGGGACCAAACCCATTAACCTTTCGGTTTGCGGACTGATGCCCAACCAATGGAGCCACACCAGCCAGGACAAGCCTCATATTTTTAACATAGTGATATGTCCTCTGTGAAATCTCATACTTGATTACCTACCTATATTCTGTGAAAAACTTCAACAGAGAAAACAAACCCTGTAAACTAATAGAGAGACTGTTTTCTGAAAATGAGATTTCTAGAAGCTGCTGCTGTCAAATGAGACAGCCTGTGAGTATGACTTGTTGACATAGCTTAGAAAGTTTTATTACGCACCTTAAGTCTGGCAATGACCTCTGCCAGTGGTTATACACAACAGGGACAAAAGTATGTTCAACGTAAATATTTAGGACAATTTGGTTAAGATTTTATGCAGTTATGATTTCATTAATGTGCAGTAATCTTCTAAATGCATTTGAAAAGTGGTAAAAATACTGTAGCTCAGAGTACTAGGTTCTCAAAAGTCATTTTCTTTATTAAATGGAATAAAGAAAGGAATTTTTTTTTCATTGTGGTAATGTCAAAATTGCATTGATCATATCACTCTCTGTTCCACCCTTCCGTGGCTCACTCTGTCCTATTGGATCAAGTTCTAAATACTTGTCTTGGAATTTATGGACTTCTCCAGTCTCTCCCCAAGTTTAAGTTTTTTCCTTTATCCTCCTTGTGATCCAGCCAAAATGGACTACTTGAAATTCTCTTAATCTATATTATTCTTCCTGCTGACCGACCCTATGCTAATGCTCTTCTTTCTACTTTACCATGTTGAAATTCCACCAATCCTTGAATGTTCTGACCACTCGCTGCCATTTTCGTGATGCTTTACATCACAGCCCCAGTCAGAAGTGCTATGTACATTTTCTTTTTCTTTTTGGTCTTAAATTCTATTTTTTAAAAAGTTTAAGTGTAGTTGGCATATTAGCTTCAAGTGTACAATGTAGTGATTTGACATTTATATGTACCTTACAATGGGATCACCATACTAAGTCTAGTAACAATCTGTCACCATCAAAGTTATCACAGTATTATGGATTATATTCCCCTTGGGGTCGTGTTATACCCACTCCCTTACACCCCTCCCCTCTGGCCACCATCAGATTGTTCTCTGTTTTTATGAGTCTCTTTTTATTTTTGTTTGTTTGCTTTTTTTAGATTCCACATATAAGTGAAATCGTGTACTATTTGCTTTTCTCTGTCTAACTTATTTCACTTAGTGGTGTAATACCTTTAGGTCCATCTATGTTATACACATGGCAAGATTTCATTTTTTCTTTTATGGCTGAATAATATTCCCTTGTAAATATATACTATATCTGTATCCATTCATCTATTAATGAACACTTAGGTTGCTTTCACATCTTGGGTATTATAAATAATGCTGCAGTGAGTATGTACATTTGCTAAACCTCTCAACTACTCTTTTTATGCCACTCACAAGTCTCACATTTACTTCTGTGTAAGATAATTAAACATACACCATTTCCTTTCCCACAGAATAGCGCATGCATAACAAAAGCCGGGTCTTACACAATCTTGTACACCTCACATACGCAGCCCATGTGTATTGCACGTGGGGGACAGTGAGTAAATAGTTGTTGAAAGAATGATTATCTCATAGTTCATTCATCACTTAATTACTCAAGAAATAAGGGATAGAAATGGGTTGGATGTGATTAGACATTAGGTAACACACAGGCAGGTACATCTCAGATAATCAGTTAAACTGGATATTTTATCTTTTTCAGTCTGCCCCTATCTCCCTACATGTTTGATATCTAAAGGATATTTAGGAGGAGGGAAGGAAAACTGCATTTGAGCCAGTTATACAAGCAATTCCTGAAAATCAGTGGAGGAATGTGCAAATGAGGAGGTCATACAATATCCCCTGAGGGCTCAGCCCCCTTTGTCAGAGCTCTTAGTCTCCCTTTGCTTCACTCATTTCTTCCTCCCCCCGCCCCACTGCCCACTTAATCCAGTCTCCTAAGAAAGAATCCAGAAAATAAAGTCATAACAAGATGATTGATAAAACTAACTTGCGACCTTCTCAAAAGTTTCTGGATTGTAAGGGGGCAAAACCTTGGGAACCATTTATGTAGGCTAAGTAGAAAAGTTTTTGGGAGCAGTATTTGCTTTTCTGCATCCCTGAGGTGACATAGCCATTTAAGTGTGGCTTTAGTTAGTCTCTGAAATGTTCAGTTTCTTCCTCTGTAAAATGAGGTGACTGGTCTGCTTGGAATTTAAAGCCCATCAAAAAACTTGGAGTGTTTTGTTGCTCTGTCCTGCCCAAGGGGGAAGGCAGTGTTGGCCAGTGGGTTCTGTTCACTGCTGGACCCTAACTTTCCCTCTTACTTGAGTTTGGGATTTGCTTCTCTCAGCTTTTCTAGATGTAGTATCTGCATCTGGAAGATGCTGTGCTCCTTGATCTCCCTCCTGGCCTCTGTGCATAGGATCTGTCATAGCAAGTATATTTTCAATTATTTCTTTCATTAATATTTGCTAGTATTAACCCCTTTACCCCACTCTCTCCCACCATTACATAGCTGGTATATTTATCTAAAAATAGAGAGTCACAGAATTTTAAAATAGGAAGGGGGCTAGAGAGCTAACCCAACTCTTTATTATTTATAATAAGTAGTAATAAGTATCACTTATTGAGTAATCACTGTATTCTGGGCACCGTGCTAAGCACTTTGTGCATATCATTTTATCTGTCAACTCCCTTGAAAACTGTGTAAGGAAATAGAATCATGAGAGAATCCTTCTTGCGTATCTGTAATGTGTTCCTTGAATTTTGCTACTTTGGATTCCTGTACTTGTTGAACTTTACCTCTTAACACTTCCACTTTCTAATACTTTATTTACCCTTTGGTTCAATAGTTTCCACCTGTGATGCTGGACTTGTTCAGACATTGGATGCATAGCACAGTGTGCCCTCCTAAAACAATATTCCTTTTGATTTGACTTCTAGGAATCCACGACATTGTTAAAATCATCTTTAGTTTTAACAGATGTGGAAACAACCCACAACTTAATATCAGTCTGCTTTTTGTTCGCCTGTACCTGGGTTTGTGAATGATATTGGGAAAATGAACACACTCATGCCAATTGGCAATACATACAAATTTATGTTCTCTAGCTGCAGTCACGAGATAGTTCTTGCACCTGTTCCTAGACAGTGCGTTTTCCCATTTCTTGCCATAGTTTGTCCGAATCTGTGGCATTTTTTTTGACCCTTTTACCCTACCTGTGCATTTTTTAAAATCAGAAAATGATCGATAGTGGTTAGAACAGACTAAACTATCATAACAGAAAGACATGAAAGTAGATTAAAGTATGAACACAGCAGGTCATGTCTTGGTTGGTGGTGAATGGCTTCCCTCCACCGGATGATTGAGGCACCCTGGAACCTTGTATTTTGCGTGCGACTCTGCCATCCCGCAGAGCATAATTTTCAACCTTGTCCACCTCACGTCACACATAAACTAATTACCAAAATTCCGTGGCACACCAAAAAATATATTTTTTGCTGATCTGACAAAAAATAGGTGTAATTTTGATTCATTCACACTAGATGGCTATTATTGTCTTGGCTGTTGTCATTTTTTAATTTGACAGTCTAAAGGAAAAGAGGTCCAAATAGTCAGGTATCACATATTTTAAAAATATTTGTGGCACATCAGTTGAAAATCACTGCCTTAGGGCGTTTTTTCCAACTTCATCCAGCTAGTGGAAGGGGAAAGAGAAGAAGCATGTCCACCTTCTGAATGCTTTGTCTTGAAATGAATCAGTTCCACTCACCATTGGAAGGAAATCAGGTGCATAGACACTTATTAGCAAAGGGAAATTAGCAAATGTACTCTAGCAGAGGGGGCCCAGGAAGAAGAGAATATTGTTTTTTTAGAACACTGTATCTCCCTCACAGTGTTCTTGCATCCTATCATTGTGAAAAAACACCGATATTTCAACTTTTAAATTTATTCTCCTTTCCTTGTCTTCCATGTTTCTGAGTCTACCAGCTCTGTCAGTTACTACCAGTGTTGAGGCTGAGTTATCCAAAGTTGATGCTTTCCTCAATACTTCCCATCCCATCAGATAACTTACTCCATGAAATTTCTCCATGTGCACCTGCATTTTTAATATTTACAGGAATGCTCAAGATTCTCCCAGCACAAAAAGCAAACCATACTGAAAAACAGATCTATTCCTCCACCCTGCACTCCCCTCTTGCTATATGCTCGCTTCCTCCTTTCTTTCAAGCTGTGCTTCCTGAAAGTGTATTTTATGTTGTTTTTCTAATTCTGCACCTTCCAATTACTCTACAACTGTTGGAAATTTGGCATCTACCTTAGATGAATCTGTTCTTGTGATTATCGGTGTCCTCCTATCTGGCAAATCAATGGGACCTTAATTGCTTGAAATTTCTGTGATGTCGCTCATTCCCTCCTTTGTGACATTGAACTTTCTCTAGACTACTGTGATTCTTTGGTTTTCTTTTGGACTACTCCTTATGGATCTTCCTGAGGATTCTTCTTCTTGATATTGGCATTCCCAGGGTCCGTTCCTTAATCCACTATCTTCTCATTGTAGATGCTCTCTGCACCATCAAATTTATCTACTACATCTCATTTCAGTGCTTCTCAAGTCAACATCACCAACCAGAGCTCTTCCTTGAGTTCAGACTCAGTGGACATTTCTACTTGGATGTCCCACAGTCAAGGCAGGATTTACCATCTCTCCCCACTCTCCAAAAGGTTACATTTATTACTTGAGGAACTGGACCATAAACTGAGAAAGGGAGAATTGGGAGAGAAGCAGGCTTGATGAGAGAGATAAAATTCTGTTTTGGGTTGTGTTGGGGTTGAGGGGCTTATAGGAAATTTCTTTGAAGATGTCAGGCAATTGGATAAGTGGAGTTTGAGTTTGGAGATTCTGTGTGGGGTTTTGGCTGAAGATACAGAGTTAGGTGTTATTTGTGTATAGTTAGTTGTATTTGATACTGGATGAACTTAACCATAGAGAATGTACAGATGGTGAAGGGGGCCACTAGGAGCACTGAATTATTTAGAATAGGAGTTGCCAGTGTGAAAGGAAGGAAACCAGGAGAGGTGGTATCCCTGAAGTTGAGTTCAAACATTTTTTAAAGGGGATGTGTCAGTTGTAGAGATTGCATTTGGTGGAAGGAGGCCATTTGTGGTTTTGACAATCCAACATACAGTTGAAGTAGAAGCTGGGATAAAAGGTTATTAGACTGAGTTGTGGAAGTAGAGACAGTGCTTACAGACAGCTCCTTAAAGAAATTTTGTTGTGAAGAGAAGCTGGAAATGGAAAAGTTCTTGGAAGGAGACGCCAGTTAGGGGAGAGTGTGTTAGCACCAAAGAGTAATAGAGCATGAGTTTAAGTAGAGAAGAAATGATAGAATGATTAAGGAATGATGAAAAACTGCTGAAAATGATTAAGGAACGAGGAAGAACAGGAGAGAGTGATGTATAAATGTGGGAGTATGAATCTTAAAGAGTCAGGAAGTGAGGAGATCTAGGGCACAAACTGACGCGGATACTGGCCCGCAGTGTCCGCAGCATTGTGGATGAGATCGGAGACAAATTCACACGGACTACAAATTCACATTGACTACCAAGTCTGTGGAGGAAAAGGGATGGCAGGGCTACTCCCTCAAGGGGAGAGTGCCCAGACCCTTGCCTTCACAGGCTTTAATTGGGTTTATTTGCATATGAATGCAAGGTGTATATGTAAAGTTCATCAGTCATTGTTAGGCAGAAATGATTAAACAATAGATAACATTCAAACAACTCTAAGGGCCTATTTTGAGTCAGGGTCAGATAGCTAAAGGGCCATAAAACTTGGAGGAAGAAACTCACTTCCTGCTTGGTCCCTTATTATTTAAATTGAGGGTATTAGCAGAGTAGGTTTCATAGGATTTTATGCATTTTTTCTTGGGCCAGATCACCCTAGGGAACCCACCCTTTCCAGCACAGGGCGGCACCTACCTCCAGCATTGTTTCAGGCTTAAGGCATTGTTTGAGGCTTAAGTCAGGCAGGGGAAGTAAGGCAGCCATGAGATTAGGAGATTTCTTGCAGACAGAATGAGGACTCAGGCTATGTCAAAGCCGAGAGGCAAGGGTCCATCACCCCCTTTTTCTGTAGCCCCCAAGTCCTTCCCTGGGAGCCCCCTATACTTGTGCCTATCTTAGGTCATCCCTCCCTTGAAGAATTTTACTCATCATTGGCTAACAGATCAAGCATTGGAGACCAGACAGGGTAGAGTAAAAGGAGCAGAGGCAGTGTCTGTGCCAGGGAGATAAGCTTTTGAGGCAGGAGGTAGTCAGGAAGGAAGCTCCAGAGGCCCCGCAGGGCTGAGGTAGAAAACATCTATACATGACAAAGACCCCCTAAGATGAGTTGTTCCTGTTTTCTGAGATAACTCTGAATCATAGAATGCGCCTGTGCCCTACCCCTGATTCATTATAATATCATTATAATGAAATAACAC
>PVKM010046510.1:0-11685 GCA_004027735.1 Carollia perspicillata
TTTGGAATTCTTGTTTCTTCATTCTGTTCTGGTTAAATGTTTATTTCTTCCTTGTGCTTCAAATCGTTGATTTGAGTACTGGTTTCCTTCATATCACTGTTGGTTCCCTGTACATTTTCCTTTGTTTCACTTAGCATAGCCTTCATTTTTTCATCTAATCTGTGACCATATTCAAGCAAATTCTGTGAGCATCCTGGTTATCAGGGTTTTGAACAGTGCATTTGATAGATTGGCTATCTCTTCATTGCTTAGTTGTATTTTTTTTTTTTTGATTTTGATCTGTTTGTTCATTTGGGTCATTATTTTTTTTGCCTTTGTGCACATGTTAAATAGTTAGGGGCAGGGAAGCCCATGTCACTGCATTGTGATGCTGTATGTGGGGGAGGGGTCTGAGAGGGAACAATGACACTTGCTCCACTCTCTGCCAGGTTTCAGTCACTTCCTTGACTTCCCACAAGCAAATTGGACCCTTCTGATGTTGCTTCCTAGGTGGGTGGGCCTGTGGATGTTGTAGGACCCCGTGGGTCTCTCCAATGAACTGTGAGGCTGGGAGTTTCTTCTGCTGCTGCCTGAACCCCTACAGGTATTTTCAATCACAGGTTTGAAGCTTTATTTCCTGGCACTGAAACTCTGGGTTGCGCAATCTGTCTCACTACCCAGTTGGTTCTCCCAGTTTGTCAGCCTGAGAATCTGGGACCGCCCAGTCCACAATTTAATGCCTTGCTTGCCAGCCACTGCCTTGCCTCAAGTCCATTCAGCCCAGCTGCCAGTCCCCATCCCTCCCACGGGTCTGGATGAATGTTTCTTCTTTAACTTCTTGGTTGTCAGACTTCCTTACAGTTTGATTTTCTGTCAGTTCTGGTTGTATTTTGTTTTTAAATTTGTTGTTGTCGTCTTTCTTTTGGTTGTGTGAGGAGGCACAGTGTGTCAAACTATGCCTTCACCTTGGCCGGAGGTATAATACCACATTTTTGTCTATGTGATTCAGGTGGAGCTGGCCCTAACCCCAATCACACAGGTCTTGAATATTGGAATAAAGCCAAAGACGTTTACTGATGCCATCAGAAAAGGGGTACATTTGTTGCTGGAGAAGTGAAGGTGTTAAAATGAAGCCTTGTCTTATTCATGCCCCTTTATAACACCAGATGCAAAGAGTCTTTCAGAAAACAAAAGTAGTAGTGCAAAGAATGTCAGAGGCGAGAAATAAATACAGTTTTCTTGTCACATTGTGAAACCATCTGGATCCAGCTATACCTGAAGCCAAGTTGTACTTTCCACTTAGCAGAAAACTTGTTTAAAATCCACTTTTCCCAGCATATTTCTCTTTATTGCTTTTCCTCAGTTCTCATCCAGCGAGGTAAAGTTTCTCTTAAAAATCATGTCAAAAGTTTTTTATACTTTACTAATGAGTGATCCATGTTTTCATTGGGCACCATTAATGCTCTACTTTAAAAGTATATTTTTCAAGTAGAAAATTATCTGAGACCTTATTATCTCAACATGATTTTTAAAAAATCTCAAACAGTTCAGAGTACTTGATCGAAGCCAGTTAAATGAAAGCCTTGTCTACCTATTTTCAGAAGGCAAAAGAGCTGTCTATAATAATACAAAGATTAACTTGCATGTAAAATCAGAGTTTTTCTGAATTAAAAGCAATAACATAGGCACTAAAATCTTCATTTACCATAGAGTCAGCCCCTGTATTTTTAGCCCCTCCCACACACAGGGACTCAATTTTGTAAAGGAGATACAACATTCTTTATACTAACAGCAGTTATAATCCAGTGCATGTAAATCAGGGCATAGATTAGGAGGTACTTTTTTAAAAAACAAAAGACCTGGATACAGGCACTGAGAGGAAGAATTACAGAAGCAAAAGCAATGGCATTTTAAAATGTTGTGAGACAGACTGGTTCTCCCAGGCCTAATTGCCAACCTGGTGATCCTTTTTGCACATCCTTCTTGAGAGCTTTAGCATTATGGCAATTCACTAAGCACTTATTACATGCATTGTCTGACTTATCCTCAAAATAACCTTATAACTTCCACTTAAGACAAAGGAACCTGAAGCTCATAGTGGCTAAATAACTTACAAATGTTACACAGCTAATAAGTGATGATGGTGGGATTTCAACTGGTTCCAACCCCAAACTCTTAAGCTTCTTTTGGAGAAGGCAACATAACTGTGGGTAAGGATTTGTACAGGGTTTAGTTTTGATAAACAATGTTTTTAAGTTATATTCTCCTACATGAAAATAACAGATGAGAAGAAATTACACTCTGCACTATTTACAGAGATTACTCATGTGAGGAGTTATAACATCTGAAATTGTTTTATTCTGAATACTCTCATACAAGTTGCCCTCAATGAAAGAATTTAACTGTGTGCTGTTGAGACTGTGGACTGAGTGAAGGATGAATGCCAGCATGCCTTGCAGTAAAATCAAGTCTTTATTTACCCTCATTTCTTCTAACATGAAAAATCTGTATACTTTCATAATATTTCTTAAGAATGTCTGTCACTTCTGACACTGTTGTCAACTACTGCAATACTTTGATGATGTTCTATAACATCATATTCTTCTATTTTTCTTCTGTGTTTTTATTCCTTTTGACTTCTCTGTGGGCTGTTCCACTTTTCTATCAAATGTTGATGTCCACATTCCCTTTCTGAAAATCTCATATCTTGGGAATGTTACAGCTTTTATATCTGGTAGCTCAAGCCAGAAAATAAAAGTGATGTTATTTATACATCAGTGATACTTCTGTTTAAGTGCATATAATATATAATATCAGTATTTTTTGCTAACATACTTAACTTTTTTAAAGACTACTTAAAATTGAGGCTTTATATTTTAGAGCACTGTTATGTTTACAGTAAAGTTGAGGAGACGGTAAAGAGACTTCCACGTACTCCCTGCCCCCTGCACACCACATCCCTCATCAGACTCGTACATTTGTTAGAATAGACGAACCTGCGACGACACATCATAATCACCAAAGTCCTCAGTTTACACTGGGGTTCATGCTTTGTATTTTACACCGCGTGAATTTGGACAAGTGTAAAATGACTTATATCATACTGAGTACTTTTACTGCCCTGAAAACCTTCTGTGCTCAGCCTGTTTATCCTCTCACTCCCAACGCCAACAGCTGGCAACCACTTACTTTTTTGTTGTCTTCATAGTTTCACCTCCTCCTACATGTCATGTAGTTGGAGTCACAGCATGTAGTTTTTTCAGCCTACATACTGGCTGAAATATTGGCTCCTTTCACCTAGTAATATGTAATTAAGTCTCCTCCATGTCTTTTCAGGGCCTGATGTCTCTTTATCCTCAAATAATATTCCATTATCTGGATGGACCACTGTTTATTTATACAAGAAAGACATTTTGGTTGTTTCCAATGAATAATAAAGCTACTTTAGACATCTATCTGCAGGTTTTTGTGTAGACATAAGTTTTAAATTCCTTTAGCTAAATATTAATACCAAGGAACACAATTACTGGATTCTATGATAAGGGTATGTTTAGTATTGTTAAAAACCTCCAAACTTTCTTACATAGTAGCTACACCATTTTGCATTCCCATCGCAATGTATGAGAGCTCTTGTTGCTCCGCGTACTCACCAGCATTTGCTGTTGTTGGTGTTCCCGCTTCTGGTCATGTGAAAATGTATATCTCGTTGTTGCTTTAGCTTGCACTTCCCTGATGATATGTGATGTGGAGCACCTTTCCATGTGCCTGTTTTCCATTTGCAAAGTTTCTTTGTTGAGGTGTATGTAGATGTCTTTGGCCCATTTTACATATCAAGTTGTTGTTTTTTTTAATTGTTGAGTTTTAAGAGTTCTTTGTATAATTTGTATCATGGTCCTTCATCAGGTGTATCTTTTGCAAATATTTTCTCCCAGCCTGTGGCTTGTCTTCAACGTTATATTTTATATTCTTAATTACATAGAATTCAAAGTTGCAGAAAACACAAAGACAAAAAATAGGAACAGAAAAAGCTTAAATGCTTGAAAAATAATGTTATACCTATACTTATGAATAATTAAATATAATTTAAAAGCATTAAAACATATCTGGAGACAGAAATGATGAATAGCAAATTGAGAAGAAAGTGTAACTCTGAGAAGGGGCACTGAGAAAGGGTCAGTGAGGAGTAGATAGGATTTTAAAATTCAGATTAAACAACTGTTGACCAAAATATGGTAAAACTTTATATCAAGAATGTTGGATTATATTCTTCTCTATTATTTTCTATATGTTTAAAATATTTCATCATTTAAAAAGGAAAAAATACAAGTCAGAATGGGTTCTATTGTTTTGATACCTATAACCTTGGTGAATCCATTACTTCAACCTTCTCTTTTTAGGTTTCAATTGCTTTATAAGTTTCCATTCTAAAATTCCAGGAATACTTTTATGATGTTATATTTCACTACTTTTCTAGGTGTATCCTTATTTACAAAATGTGAAACTTCAAGTGTTTGCTTAAGCAATTAATTCAAATTATTTAATTTATAAGGGGGGGTAAACTCATTCTTACTGCAGCGTTTGTGTTGAAACAAGTGCCCTCACTTGAATTGGGACTGTTCTATTAACTGAGTAAGTAACTCATGGTCAGTAGCTTGGAAGGACATCACTGCCTTAAATATAGGATGTGTTATATCATGCCCAGATTGGGTCAACACAAAAAGGAGGTATGTGCTCAAAAATTTTTGGCACTTATTTTTTTAATTAAAAATTTTTAATTACAGTTGACATTCAGGTATACAGTATAATAGACAATTATATAACTTATTAAGTGATCTCCCTGGTAAGTCTAGTATCCATTGACACCATACATAGTTATTACAGTATTATTGATGGTATTTTCTATGCTGTTCTTTACATTCCTGTGACCCTTTTGTAACTGCCAACTTGCACTTCCTAATTCTTCACCTTTTTCATCTAGCTGCCCAATCCCCCTCCCACCTGGCAAGCATCAGTTTGTTCTCTGTATCTATGAGTTTGTTTCTGTTTTATTTGTTCATTTATTTTGACTTTTACTTTGCACATGTAAGTGATATCATATGGTATTTGTTTTTCTTTGTCTGACTTATTTCACTTAGCATAATACCCACTGGGTCTATCCATAAAAGCATATTTTCATTCAACTCACAGATCAGGATTTCCCATGGGTAGTGCATTTAAACCTCAAGCTAAAATTTCTAGACAATGTTTCCAAAATGACTTAGCAAATCATGACTACTGCATTTCTAAATGGTCCTTGAAGTGGACACAAAGGAAAACATGGGCTTCTGGGCTCTTGCTGACTGAGGCCTCCAGCCATACCCCAGGGCAGGGAGAACAGTGATCTGGGGCAGACCTTTCCACCCCCATACTTAGCCAAACCAGAATCACCAACAGCAATTGAGTCCTTTAAAAATATTCTCTGAAAGTGAAAGTTTACATAGTGTAGCTGGGACTTGAAACACTCGTAGGCCCCAGATGTGAGGAGCCGAAGAACTTTTGGCCTCACCCAGTTTCTCTAGATAAGTTGATGTCCATGCTTCCTAATTACATTAGATGGAACTTGCTTTCCACAGGGACATGAAGGAACATCAAGACTCTTAATTGCCTACATGAAGGGAATCTTTGAGGACACTTGGGCTGATAAAAGGGAGAATGAGAGAAAAGAGAGAAGCTGTCATGCAAGACCTAGAATAAATGATTAGGTGCCTTTGCCCTACTCTTCACACTCACACTCATTTTAACATGGATCTGAGGTGATTTATATGTTGACTTCTAATTCTGTTCACTCATCTTTTAAGCAGAAAGAGTCCTTCTGAAATCTTTCCTTGTTTCCTCTTTCATCTTATCCTCCAATTCTTAAATTCTCTAAATCTTCAAATGTCAAGTCTATCGAACTCATTTATAGATGAGTTTGGAGTGCCATGGTATTTTGGAGATCTGTGGGTAGGAGTAACTGTCTTACTTTCTTTGAATTGGGGTTGGGAGTAGGAAGAGTAAAAGACGTGACTTTAAGGACACTGAGATAGAAGTCAAATGCTTGGTTAGGTTATAACGGGATCCTGAGCCCAGAGCCTAAAGTAAGTACTATTTACCTAATAAAAAAAGAAATCTCATATTTGAAGGCATCACCTACCAATTCTCGGGAAATTGAATTAGAAACATATGGGACTTCACTGAACCTTATATAGTTGTCTGTACCCAGGAGCTATTTTCTAGGGAGGCTACACTTAAGCTTCTAATGGGAGGTGATTTTTATCAGGTTCCTGCTTGAGGGTCTGTAGATCTCAGTGTAAGTGTGCAAGGTCAGCTGTGTAAAAAAAAAAAAAGGTAGCACAGGTTCTGATACATCTGGAGTTGTTTGGGGGGAATAGGGGCATGGAGTTGGAGACAGAAATGAAGATAAAGCACAAATGTCAGCCAGCCAGACTGAAAAATAGTGAAGAAATTAATAAGATTTTTAGAAGAATGTTATCAGCACAAACTTTGAGAGTGAATAGAACTATGCTCCGAAGGAATGAATCAAGGCTAGAGTTTATGACACTAGTCATAGCTTAGAAGGGGGTTTGATGAAAACCAGACCACTATCTCCTTATAAGGGAAGATGGGGGCTAGAGTGCGAAGGAAGAAAGATTTGGGAGGACATCAGTGAAGCCCCACACAGGGGACTGGACCTGAGGGTGGCCAGATGCACAGGAGTTGGGAGCTGGCCCAACTTCTGCTAGAGAGATCACTGTCCATCGTGACCTGAGGCAATAATCACAGAATCTACTACATTTAGGACAGCTCTGCACACATTTGTGGGAGAGAGTCCTGTTGTTCTCCTGGTTATCACATAGGAAAAGCTCCCAACTAGAAATAACCATCTATCACCATTGATCATTCATTAGGAAGAACAATCTATGCCCCAATACTTTGCAAGGCCTTATCTGAACCGTTTCCAATAGAAACCTCCCTCTTTTCAATGACCCAAGACAGACATAGTCTTCTTTAAAAAGAAGCTGGATCCTTGACATTAAGAAGGACAGTGTAATTTGGAAGGGGTATTGGCCTCTGCACCTGTACACTGGTGAAACTGTAGAGAGAACAAGCTCCAGTACCCTCCTGAGCCAGGAGAGATGAAACTCAGTCCTGATGTCAGGGAGGGTCTTTCATCCTGCCTCCAGACACGCCACCCCCACATCATGCTACTTTATTCAACCTTATGGTTCTTTGGGCTTTTATACATCGACCATCTGTTCCATAAATGGGTTCCACTACCACCTTTTGCTTCTTACATCAACCGGTTTCTTTTTTTAAATTTTTCTTTGTTTTCAAGTGTTCATCCCCAGGCAGCTCTTTGACAGCTGGTCTCTGACTCTGGCTTGCTGTTTTGATCTTGACTTGCCTTCTTCAGCTGGTCCTGGCATGTGTTCTCTATCCCAGCAATTGACTCCTGGCAGACTCCTGTTTTTGAATTGCTGCTGATTTGTGGCCAGTACATCAGTATAATTTTAGTGAAGGCAGAAAGGGGAAAAGTTGTGCAATTCTTTTGTTCCTCTTAATCTCTGCCCGAGAAGAAAAAAATCTGGGAAAAATAATAGGGAAGTGCAATAGAAAAGGTCAATACAGAAAAGGTCAACACAGCAGATTGCTGTGCTTCTGAGGACAGAAAAGATTATACAAGCACTCAGACTGGGCCAGAGAAGTTGGCCTCTGAGTTAACCATGAAGAGCCTACAGACTTTTGCCTGTGACTTTTCCCCAGTCTACCACCCTCAGGTTGCTACTTGTTGTGGTTGATAGAGGCAAAAAAAATCCACTTAGCAACTCCGTAGTCCTGATTCATCAAATGTCATCACAGCACACTGCATCATCAGCCCAGACCTGGAAAGCCTGGCCACACTAATAGCTTCTTTACATTTCTCTTAGTGGTACACTTAGCTATTCTTGGCTGGTTGGTTCATTCTGATGGCAATTTAGTTACTTTAAACTTTCTAGCTTATATACAAATTGGCCATTACTTTCTTTGTCCCCATGCATCCATCAAAATAGAACTTGGAGGACACATGCTTATTTACATCTCTGCAATTACTCCTGTCTTTAAGCAGATATCATGTCTAATAATACCAATAGCCAAATATATAGTACTTATGGGCCATGAGTTGTTTAAGTGCTTTACATACTGTACATTAACTCATCTAATATTCATAATAACTCTCTGAGAAAGGTACTTTTATCATCTCCATTTTACAGAGGAGAAAACTGAGAAGAGAGATTAAATAACTTCCCAATCTCTTGTAGATAATCAATGGTGAAGCTAAAATTCAAGTTGATTGTCTACCCTAGAGTCTAAATTTTCAATCATTAAATCATTAAATTGTCTTTATGGCTATTAAATTGCCACCAGTGACTAGCAAAAAGTGTTAAAAAACATGAGTGCTTAATGAAAAATATGAATAAATTAAATTGGAGATGTTAAAACTTGGATCTATAGCAAAAGCTTTAACATGATAAATATTTTATTTGATATGTGTTGCGCCCATATTAGGAAACTAACACATAGAGTGTTATGACTCCTTGGGTAAACCCAGGATTAAATTCATCTTTTGACTCCACATCCAAAGCTCTGCCTACTCTGCTAAGTGATTTCTTTGTACCAGGCCCCTGGAACTACAGGATGCCATGGTCCTCCTGTGGCCAAATGGGCTGCTCTCTGACTCTGTCACATGGTGGCAAGACTTCACTAGAATCTTTTTGTATAATGAGAGATAAATGCAGAGAGACACCTGTACCCATGGAACCATGGTATCTATTGGCTCTCAAGTGGCCCTCTCAAATCAAAAGTAGGAAAGTCTTGGTTCTCTGCCTGCTTCACCAATAATCATGTGCCCTTGACTCCACATAAGAGTAGGGAGAGGAAAAAGTCAGGGCTGGCTCTTCAGACTCATGTCCCATTTTTCAAGAACAAAAAGGCTTGAGCACAAAAAGTCAGATGCTCTTTGCTCTTCTTGGAATGCTCCTGAAGACCATTGATGTAATTGTTTATTTCAAATGACTTCTTTGACTTTTGTCTTTCATGACAAACAAATCTCACCAAGCCTAGAATTAAGATATAACTTTAAAAAATGTCTTAAGTAGTACAATAACATAATTGAGGGTCCTACAGCTGGGAGAGTTTTAGTTTATGAATAGGGGTACAAGGGTTCTAAGCTACCACTTTTCATGATTTTTGTGAAGTCACAATCACCTCACTATTTCCCTTTTGCCAATGTACCTCACATGGCTTTAAACATGATATGATGTAATATATTTAGTTAGCAATATTTTTTATCATGTTACACAATTCAGGTTTTCTCTTTCCCTTGGCACTTTTTATTCGCAATCACCTTTAGTAAAATGTTTCATTTTTAATTCACCCATAGCAAATAACAAAAGGTTAGTCCATAATCTTGTAGAGAAAAATAACTTTGGGGAATTTTATGAGGTGGCTTTCTAATCTAAGCACAGGACTCCAGTCTAAGTTTTTGTTTAGAGAGGAGTTTTTTACAAGCTGTTTCTCCACAGAAGGCACTCTGGTCACTTTACAGTAACCAAACCTCTTTCTGTGGGGAGACAATCATGTCATGGCTCTTCCAGCTAAACAGTCACATTTTGTTCTTCACATTGTCTTCATGGGAGCAGATGTGTTAGAACTCAATGCTTTCTTTTCAATCTTAGCTTCCTACAGCCCCATCACATGCAATCTACTACCTTAAAGTGGTAATTTGTTAGTTATTAAATTTTAATTTCAGAAGAGCTAGAATGCAAGTAAGCAAAACAAAAATCAATCACCTAAATTCTACCACCAAGGGGAAACCCAATTATAGCATTGTACATTGATGACTACCCTCTCAGATAGCTTTCTATGTAAATAGTAGTCAAAAAGTGTTTTCATATATATATATATATGAAAACTCTCTCGAGACAGAGAGAGAGAGTACATTAACTCATTTAATATTCATATATTAATCTCTCTCTCTATATATATTATATATAGAGAGAGAGAGAGGAGAGAGAGAGAGAGAGAGAGAGAGAGAGAGAGAGAGAGAGAGAGAGAGAGAGAGATCTGTCCAGAAAAAGTCCAGCCAAGGTTAATATAATGAGAAAGGTTTGCATGACATTGATGTAACCTGGCAGCAAAGGAAAGTGGACTGGAATGAGCACATAAGAACAATGATGACTTCACTGTACTAGTCAGTGGGGGTGGTAGATGCCATTAAGTGAGCATGTGTTCTATGTGACTGTCACATTCCAAATGACTGAGTGAGTAGAGCAACAAATCTATGTAAAAGTTTGCATTAAACTTGAACATTTCTCTACAGAAACTATTCAGATGACTCAGACGGCCACAGCTATGGGCAACTGGTGACTGGCAGCTTCATCATGACAATGCACCTGTTCATAAGTCACTTTTCATGCAGATTTTTCGTGTGTGAAACATCAAATCACCCAGGTGACTCAGCCCCCTTACAGGTCAGATTTGGTGCTCTGTGACTTCTGGCTTTTCCCCAAACTAAAATCACCTTTGAAAGGGAAGAGATTTCAGACCATCAATTCCAGTTGGGAAAATACAATGGGGCAGCTGATGGTGATTGAGAGAACTCTGTGAGGTCCCAAGGTGCCTACTTTGAAAGGGACTGAAGCATCATTGTCCTATGTACAATGTTTCTTTTATCTTATATCTTCTTCAATAAATGTCTCTATTTTTCATATTAATTGGCTGGTTAATCTCTGGACAGACCTTGTATGTATTTGTATTTATTTAGTGTATATACTAAATAAACAAATATATGTATTTATTTAAATAAATAACACATAATACTTTTATAATACATATTTATTAAATATGATATATTTATTTAGATCTCAAAAGTGTTTTATATAAAAATACTTAGCTATGTATCTATATACACAATAACATCTGAGTACCATTTATATAAAAAGCTATCTGAGATGATTATATATAGATTATATATATAATACATATATAATATAAAATATATAACCAGATATAATACATAACTATATATAATTATTATATACATAATCTATTTATAACATATATAGATTATATATATAAAATTTCCAGCAAATTGAATTTCATACATTCAAACTGTGATATGTCTTGAATATATACATATATATATTTGAGTGTCTGTGTGTTTTAAAAATATGAAACCATATGTCCTATCATGTTTTGCAGTCTTTTTTTTTCATTTATAAACATATTAAATGTTTCCTAGGCCAGGAATGCACCACACAACAGTATGGAAGAATGCCAAAAATATATTCAATAATACTGAATGAAAGAGCTTTACCCAAAATAGTACCTATTGTATGAGTCCATTAATACGATGATCTATAGCATATAAAGCTTATCTATCATGGAAAAAAATCAGAAAAGTTGCTTTGGCAGAATGAGGCAGGTAGTGAGGATAGGAAAAAACTGAACTTTCTGGAATGGCTATAATGTTCTATATTTTGACAGGGATTTGGGTTACACAGGTCTATGCATGGTCAAAACTCATCAATGGTCCACTTAAGACTTGTACATTTTATTATATGTAAATTTTACATAAGGAAAGAACAACAAATACTAAGTTCTAATAATATGCATGCTAAAGTATTTAGGGTAAGTGAACTGATGTCT
>PVKM010046511.1:0-11686 GCA_004027735.1 Carollia perspicillata
AGTAATCGCCACCTCACAGGCAATGGCCAAGACAGACCTTCAGGAATGGTGGAGAGTCACACACTCGGAGGCTAGAAAGATGGGGGAGGCTTTATACTGGGGCTCTGTGTGGCCTCCAGAGACAAGATCCTTCCCAACCCTATCCCCCAGGCTGGAAACCTGGAGTCCAGGGAGGCACAGCTGGCTACTGTGGCCACCTTCCCACTCCCTCTCCACCCTCTGGGCCCTGGGCCTCTGATCCCAACAGAGCAGACAGAGCGCTTGGAGAGAAGGAGCCTGTCTCCAGAGCAGACGGACTTGGGTCAAATCCTGGCTCCACCACTTAACAGTCATGACATTGGCCAAGTCACTTCTCCTGTCAGTTTCATCATCCTTAAAGCAGGAATAATAATAAAACACCCTCACAGGGTCGTAAGGAGCAAAGCTAACAAACGCACATTGCCCAGCATTGTGCCAGGCGTGGGGTAAGTAGCCACTCTCTGTCACCAGTCATATTATGTTGGAATCCCTAGTGCCCAGCATAAGGTTGGTGGAGCAGACAATGTGGGGAAGGGTCTGAGACTGAGGGAACAACAGGACGTGTTTGGGGGGGGATCAAGGACTAGGAGGCTAGGGGACAAGCGGTCAGGGAAGGCCACCTGGGGGAGGGGGCATCTGTCCCAGGCCTTCAAACACTGAGGGATCTGGATGTAAGGCACCTGTGGACAGGGGTTATCAGTGCTGCTTAGAACTGGGGCCCTAGGGCCTGGCTGTGCAGCCCCCAGAACTCAGCCCCACACCCTCCCACTGGCCCAGGACTAGCTTCCTGGGGGCGGCCTGGCTGTTACGACGTCCGCCCCCCGGGGCCAGGAAAGCTCCCACCTGGCTCTATCCCTTGCCCGCACAAACGAGCCCACGCTCCTGCTCCATCGGCCCTCTGGGCTCTCCCTCTCTTCACCCTCTTGCTGGAAGCATGTCTCTGGCTTCACCTGCGCTGACATTCCCCAAGGAGGGAGAAGTGTCAAATCAGTCACTTCCAGGCAACTGGGAGGAGGCGACCAACCAGCCCCAAGGCTTTTTGCACGTAGGATCCTCAGCAGGCGTGAGAAAGACAAGTCCCTGGAGGGCCGTGGGAAGGCCCGTGGGAGAGCCTTCAGCAAACACTTTCAAGGCCTGCCAGGGCCAGCCCTGGAGGCACAGGCCTGCGCCTAAAAGAGAGGGAAACTTGGGGCCTGCCGGGCAGTCTTGGGGGCTGTGGGACTTCCCCCTTCCCCGGCACAGCCAGGAAGAAAAGGAGCACAGGCCAGTCGGGGCAAAAGCGAGCCTGGGAACAAGCAGAGGCCTGAGGGAAGCCATCCTCTGCCCCTCCTGGGGCCCTGTTCGACACATTTTTTTCCTCAGTCCCTCCCGGGGCACCTTCCTCCCTTCCCAGGGAGGTTGCCTTGGGGCAACCTCCACTGTGGCTGGACAACCCACTGGCTGAGCCCCATCTGGGCAGCACGGGGTCTCAGGTACCGAGAGACTTCCGTGAAAACTCTCCCTCCAAGAACAGTCCTACTCATTGCAATTCGCTGAACATCTACTGCTTGCCAGACACTTTATCACATTTAATCCTCACACCATCTCTGGGAGGGAGGAACTATTATCACTCCCAAGTCCATTCAGCCAGAGGTGACAGCGGCATAGAAAACCAAGTGTGTCCGGTTCAGGGCCCCACTGAACTGTGATTTCAACACAGGTCACTAAGTCCCTCTCTCCACTCCTGTATCTCAGCCTGGAGAGAGAGGGGAGCAAGGAGGTCTTCCTCAAGGAGGTGACACCTGAGCCGAATCTTCTGACAAAAAGAAGGTAGCCAGGTGAAGGAGCAGAAAGAGCATCGCAGACGGACAGAATGGCATGTACAGAGACCTGGAGGCGAGAAGCAGTAGGAAAGGGAGAGTGAGACAAAAGCTACAGGTGGTGTCCTGGGCTCACCGGAAGAGACAGGAACGGGCTACAGGGAAGTGGGCATGAGCGCTGGTCACAGAGTCTCGGAAGGACTGAGTGGCCCGGCCAGATGAGAAAACCGAGGTTCCGAGAGGAATAGCACTTTCTGCCGGATGACTGCTTCCAGAAAGGAGGCAAGCTGGGCCTGGTGTCAGGGCTGTGAGAATGGGCCACGGCCAGGCAGCACACCGAGGGGCAGGCACAGGCCGCCGCCCGGCTGGGAGCTGTGACAGAGCTTTAATTATTTACAAGGCTGCTTCCCAGCAGGCCTCGGTGTTCCCGCAGCCTGGCCTTGCCCAGCTAATGAACTCTCAGCCATGGGAGACCGCACAGCAGCCACTCTTTATTAAGCCTGGGATGTAGGGGTGATGGGGGCTGGGAGAACAAGGCGGCCCAAAGAAGCCAGGACAAGGTAGAGGAATCTGAGCACAGAACCAGTCCACCACGTGCCCAGACCCTCAGCACATCCGCAAAGAGAAACACAGAGTTCTTTCCAGAGCTGAGGGACAGTGGGAGGCTTTGATGTTATCTCAAGATGGGAGAACAGGTCCAAGGTCACCAGCGAGTGCTTGAGACAGCACAGGTTCCAGAGCTGGGTGCCTGCATTCACACCCAGCGATTTCGCTTAAAGATCATATACCCTTGGGCTGGTTACTTCACTTCTCCGTGCCTTTGTAAAATGGGAGTAACGCAGGTTCTTCACAGAGCTGCCCATTTTAGAGAATCAAGAAGCACAAGGTGACGCACGTGGAATCTCAGCACAATGCCTGGCGCACAGCAAGCATTCGCTGTCGTCACTCTGGGAGCAAAGGGCTGGCTAGAGACCAGAGCCGCTATCCTTGCCCCAGACACTAAGGAGCAACAGGAAAGTAAGGCCAAGGAACCCGCTGGCCTACGTGACCCAGGTCCACAGCCAGGGACCCACCCGACTTCCCCTGGCTGGGCTACCCCGGGGCTTCCTTGGGCCTGGCCTTCCTCCACTTTGAAGGCCCTTTGAGCTGGAAACTGAAGCCCCATGAGCCTTTCCCCTCCCCATCCTGCCAGTTTCGTCCCATACCTCCAGAGCACCAGGTCCCACCTGCAGCGGCTGAGGATCAGGGTTTAGGCCTTAGTTTGAGCGCTGGCCCCAGCTCTGGGGAGTTTTGTGACTTCGGGGTAGTCATTTCACCTCTCTGAGCCCCAGTTTCCCCTTCTATAATATGGGGACTATACTACCTATTTTTAAATGGTAAGCCCCGAGGGACTGGTATTAGTTACCATCTGTCAAGGCCTGGTCTAGCTGTCTCCTCCAGGAAGCCTTCCTGTGCTAGCTCAACACGCAAGCTCCCTCCCTCCGGCCTCCATCAGCTCTTGGTACTCACAGGCTACATCGTGACCTCCCTGGCAGCCGGAACTCACTTTGCCTCACACAGACTTCCCTTACAAATTGCAACCCCCGTTTTGCAGGTGGAAAGGCACAGAGGTGGGGGAAAGGCAGCTCTCAGGGAGTGGAAGGATTGGAGTGCCAAAGAAAGGAGTCAGATATAAGGTAGGAGGGCTGCTCAGGCAGAAGCCAACAGCCTGGAAGGGAGGAGAGTTCAAAGCAATGCGGTTTGGGCAGGTGGCCCACGACTGGGGGGAATTCTCCAGATGAAGAAGGAATGTGTGGGGAAAGGTCATTTTTGAACAACTGGCCCAACATAGCCACCCAATGTCCCCACCTTCTCTTTTCAAGATTTCTCTCTGTGGCTCCCAGAGGCCCCTTTCTAAAGACCGTGGAGGTGTGGACACTCATCCATTCCCTTCTCTGCGCCATCCCTATGTGAAGACTCCCTAGGAGTACAACCTAGGAGGGGGGAACAGCTGCCCCCATTTGGCAGATCGGGAGGAAACAAGCTCAGAGAAGACAGCGTGTGGAGCTGACACGTGGTACTCACGGCAAAGCCCCCACCCCTCCCACTCCAAGCTGTCATTGTCATTTGTTTTTGTTCACTCTCTGCCTATGACTCCGCCCCATCTCAGAGCAGCGAAAAGAGAAACCCAGACTGGCGGTCAGAGCTCCCACAGTCCCAGCTGGGGTCACCCAGCCTCCCCACTTCACACCATCAACTCGCCCAGAGCTTCACATAGAGATGAAGAGCAACAGGGCCAACGTTCCTGGATCACCAGTTTAGGTCGTTCCACGCCACACTCCCCAGTGCCCCACATAGTGCCCCTGCACTGGGAGGGAGGCGGACATCCTGACCAAATTCTATCATTCTCTGCTGTGTGACCTTGGGCAAATCACCCAACTTCTCTGAGCCAGAACCCTTATCTACAAACAGGATGACGAGAAAAATGCTCTTCATAGCCACTCTCGCAAGACGGCTATTACAAAGAATCAGGGTGATAAGGTAAAACTAGCCCAGAAATGCAGTTTTTATTTCCCTGCTGCATCCTCAGCACTCCTGCTCTAAGGGAGTCACCAGAACAGCTCCTTGTGATGAGACTCATTTATCATATTTTACCTCAGCTCGGCCATATTCATAACTTCAATAGCACTGGCAAAAGGTCCTCATGATTAGGCTCAGAACCCTGGAGTCAGATGCTTAAATTCAAGCTTCTACTTAGCAACTCAATAGCTGTGGGGCAAGTAACTTCATCTCTCGGTGCCTCAGCTGGTTTAGTCTGTGGAACAGTAGTAGTACCCCAAAGATGAAGGGAGTTTATGTAAGATAAGTACAACCACACTAGTGGACACACAGCTAACAGCAGCCTGTGTTCGTCTCATTACTTCCGATTATGTTACTAGAACTGGTCCTCTAAACCAAAGCAGGAACCGTTAGCCCAAGTGGTCAGGTGAGGAAACTGAGGGAGGAGGAAAAGATATGCCCCAGTCACAGAGCCGACTCAGAAAATGAACTCAGAGGCTCACTGGCAATCCCAGTTTAAAAATCAAAACAGCCCGGGCTGGTGTGGCTCGGTGGATTGAGCACAGGGCCTGTGAACCAAAGGGCCGCAGGTTCGATTCCCAGTCAGCGCACATGCCTGGGCTGCAGGCCAGGTCTCCAGTTGGGGTGGGGGCACGTGAGGGGCAACCACACATTGATGTTTCTCTCCCTCTCTTTCTCCTTCCCTTCCCCGCTCTCTAAAAAAATAAATAAAATCTTAAATATAAAATAAAATACTTTGAATATAAAAATAAATAAAAAACAAAACAGAAAAACCTGACTCAAGTCAGCGCCATTCCAGGTGTTCCTCTACCCCATCCCCAACCTGCCACTGTGTGAAGCTATGGGTGGGTCTGGCTTTCTCATTACATCACTCCCACAGCAGCAGACCCTGTTCTCCCTGGCTGTTGGGGTGGGCCTGTTCTCCAAGCGCCCCAGTGATTGCAATCAGCAGGCACCCAATATCGAACGGAGAATGAATGACTGCCTGAGTCTATGTTTCTAAAAGTCCTGTTTTTCTGTTCCTGGAACTACACTCCACCGTGGCAACTGTCTGCTAACTCACTTCCGGTCCCACAGACATCCGAAGCCGCGCGCACTCCACGAAGGAGCTTCCAAAGCAGCCGCCCCAGGATGTAAAACACCACACTGAGAAAAGACTGCCTGCAACCAACACACTGCCGGGGGATCACACGCGGCCTCGGGATCCTCGGTCCGTTTCAGGAAACAAACTCTTCCTCCCGGTTCCCTCCTTTCTGGTCTGCCCTAGGACTCAAACCCGAGCGGGTCTGGCTGGAGATGGAAGTCGGCTAACCAGGGTGCCACAGACGGGCTTCACCGTGACTAGGCAGAAAAACGCCGGCGTCAGCTCCCGCGCCCCACCAGCACCTACTACCGGCAGGATGTGCGCAGGGGTGTGGCCCGGGTGGGACCAGGGCAAGGCCCCTGCGCCCACTGCGCCCCGAAAACTGCACACGCGCCCGCACCAGGATTGGCCGCTCCGAACACGGGGGCCGATGGGGTGGTCCTCGCCCAGCCAATCAGGGGCCCCGGGGAGCCCATTCATTCACAGACACACAAAAAAAACCGAGTATGGGAAGTAGTACAGTGAGGTCCGGAGCTGCGTGGAACTTTGTTACTCCCGCCCATTTAGTGGAGCAGAGGCTGCAGTCCGCGAGGGTCGGATCGCAGGAAGCTAGACAAGTGCAGGAACGGTCGCGTCCCCATCCACAGTTCCCGCCCAGCAACCCGGTGGGGTGTGCCCTCCTCCTGCGCCGCTACGCCCGGGGCTTCATCCCCGGCCCCATTAGGACGCGCCTGCAGTCCAGCTCCCACCTTAATGCTAAGAGTCACCCAGTCCCGATGGAGGCGGTGCCCGGAAGGCTTCGTGGGTGGGGGTGAGGTCCACCCAGGTGGCCGGGTGGTAGATGCCGCCACGTGCGCGCTAAGCATGGCGCCTCCCACCGTTCCCTCCCTCCCCCGCTGGCCACTTACGGCAGTCGTCCTCATCGCTGTTGTCCAAGCAGTCATCGTCCTCATCGCATCTCCACACAGAGGGGATGCAGCGCTGGTTCTGGCACCGGAACTGGTTCTCTTCGCATTCCTTGACCAGCCCTGTGCGGGTGGGGGGAAAGGGGGCGTTAGCCGGATCCGCGGACCATGCAGTCCTGGCAGCGGGCAGGGGTCTCCTGAGGTAAAGGAAAAGGGGCGATGCAACAAACCCGGGGACATCGAGCACCCTTGATCCGATGGAGGGGAGGGCGATTCCTGGGATGGAGGGCAGTTCCGCGGCATGATAAGGCCAGGCTCACACAGTCAGTGTCACAAGACTTAGTGACATACCCCCCATTCAGTCGTACTCCCCCGCACACTCGGCCCATAGTCAGAGATCCACGCAACACAGCCCACAGGGAGCCCCGAAATACGCGGCGACACAGGCACTCTCTGGGCGTTGCGGGCACATCCCCCCTCTCGCACGCAGCCTCTCTGTCTCGGCAGCGCTCAGGGGGTCCCCGGAAACGCATTGTCAGGCGGGGAAGTCGCCTGGTTCCCCTCGCCACCGCCACGGAGCGCGCGTGTCAACGAGGAGAATCACACAGCCCATCCGAAACCACCAATAACCCCCTCACCCCACCCCACCCCAGCAAAGTTCCCGACCCGCCCGGCCCCCACTGCCCCCATCCCCCAAAAGCAGGTGCAGGAGGGCAGAGCCCACAACACTGGGAGCCGCGGGGGCCGGGGGCCGGAGATGAAAGGATACATGGGTCCGAAGGCACCTATCCCGCCGGGTGCCTCTGCCAGCACCGGGCTGGGGGCGGGGAGCAGTGCAATCCAGCCCTTGGCCTCCGGGCCGCGCTTTGTTGGCGGCTACAGCGGCGCGTAGCCCAGCCGGGGACCGGCCACACGCACCTTGGCTACCGTGCAGTGGATCCGCCGCCGCCGTAAGATGCTGGAGTCGGAGCAGCAGCAGCAGCAGCAGCAGCAGCGCCAGCGGCCGGAGCGCGCCCCACTCGGGGCGGCCCATGGCGGGCCCCGGGCTCCGGCCGCCGCGCCCTGCGCACCCCGTGTCGCTGCCGCCGCCGCCGCCGCGCGTCAGCCTGCCGAGTCCTTGCCGCGGCTCCGGGGCTGCCGCTGCCCCCGCCGCCGCCGCCGCAGCCGCCCGCCCCGGCTCCTCCGCTGCATTTCAAGCAGGTTCCGTGACGCTCGGCGGCGGGGCGGGCTCAGGCTGGGCGCGCGGCCCCGGCCCTGGGCTGCGGCCGCCGGCGCGCGCGCCCCCTCCTGCTGCTGCCTCCGCCCCAGGCTCCTTTCTTGCTGCCACCTCTCCCTCCTCCCTCCTGTCCCTGGTCAAGTCCTTTCTCTGCAGGCTCTCGTGACCCTAATCCGGCCGTGGTGCTGGGCGCTGCAGACGCTGAGTGAGCCAGGCGAGGTAGCACAGGCTGCCTAGAGTAGGTGACAGATTGATGGGAGGCTGAGTGAGGGAAGCCTAGGAGTGGACCCTAAGAGGAAGGGGAATGGTGTTCCTGGGAGCACAGGACCGTGCAGTGCGCACACGGGGCTGAGGTGGTGGTGGATAGGAGTTTGGTTACCAGGATGTACATGATCAGGAAGAAGGTAGGGGAGCGGGACTGAATCTCTGCAGCCCCCATTGGCTCCAACAGGATGTTAGACATCCATGTAGCTGGTTAATGTGTCCATGTACATCTGTGCAGGTTGCACACGTGACCGTGGTCAAAGATGTGGGGCAGTGGCTTGGGCTGATGAACAGACTTTATTCATTTGTCTTCATTTGACACTCTCCAGGGGGTGGGGCAGAGGGCAGACAATCAGAAGGGACAACACTGTCCTTGCTGCGATGGAGAAGGGCAGGGACGGTGGGGTCCTTTGGAAAGTCACAGCCCACCCCACCCTGCCAGGATGCAGAGAGTAGACCCGGGGTTAGAGTTTAGGTGACTGCTGGTAAGCAAGGCCCAACCCACACAACCTTCTATGGACAATGAGGTTAGAGGACAATAGCCACTAAAAGAGAGACTCACAGGTGCCTCAGCCCACGGTAGGCCCACCATCCCCTCCCCTCTCACCCTCTTATTTCCATTGCAGAGGGGCACAATTAAGGGGCTTCAGGAGATGCTAGTCCCAGGCCTGGAAGCCGCTGTTTCATCAGCAGCCTTTTGAGCCCTATTATTGATACTTCCCATAGTGGCTAGCCCCTTGGCAATGGCTGTGGCCACCACATGGAGAACCCAGCAGGCACTCCTGCCATTGCCCCTTCTACCCTTACTCACACAGTCATACAATAAACGCATTCCAGCCCTACTCTGTGCCAGCCCTGTCTTGGGCCTAGAGGTGGTGCCGAGGTCCATCGGGCATGGTCCCTGACTGGTGGAAGATTGACCGTTAACAGAGAGACAATGAAATACAGGCTTACTTTCAACACAAACTTATGAAACACCTACTGTACGCCAGGTGTTGTCTGAGGCCTGAGATAAAGTGTAGAAATAGATGAGGTCTCTCTTTGCTCTCCTGTAACTTACACTTCAGTTGGGAGAAGCAGACATGAAAGCAAGAAAACAACAAAAAAAATTCAGATGAACACAACTGCTATGGAAAAAATAAATTTAGAGAGGTGATCAGGGAAGGCCTCTCTGAGGAGGTGACATTTCACTGAACGACAAGAAGGAGCCTGTTGTAGGTTCAATGTTTGTGTCCTCCCAAAATGTATATGTTGGAACCTAATTCTCAGTGTGAGAGTATTTGGAGGTGGGGCCTGTGGGAGGAAACTAGGATGTGAATGGGATCAGTGCTTTTGTAAGAGAGACCCCAGAGAGATCCCTGGCCCCTTCTACAACATGAGGACATAGTGAGAAGAGGGCTTCCTTCAAATAAGGAAGTGGGCTCTCGCTGGACGCCAAATCTGCAGGCACCTTCATCTTGGACTTTCTAGCCTCCAGAACTTTGAGAATTATAATAAATTTCTGTTGTTCATAAGCCATCCAAACAGACTAAGACAGCTCCCATCCCATGAAAATCGGGTGGAAAGACATTCCTGTCAGAGGGAACAGCAGTGCAGAGGCCTCAAGGTGGGCTGGAGCCTGGTAACAAGAGAGGGCAGTGACCAGGTGAGGTCAGCAGGAGCCAGCAAGTCCCTGATCACCTGAGGGCTGTACAGGCCCCAGTAAAGTTTGGATCTTGCTCTAAGCACAACAATGCCTGTGGTGACAGCAGGATGCCTGGGATGGTGGAGCCCAGGGTGGAGTCCCTCCTGTGGATCAGACTGACCTCCCCAGCCCAGACCCTCCCTTTTCCCTCAGTGGTCTTCGGAAAGTTAGCCCCCACCTCTGAACCTCAGTTTCCCATCTGCAAAATGGGGGAGTTGGGATATCTCCAAACTTCATTCTAGTTTTAAAATAATTCTGTCGACTGAAGTTCAGAGGCAGCAAGACAGAAAGATTAGGAGCACGGGCTCTGTGTCAGACAGCCTGGGCGTGAGCCTGTTCCTGCCCCTCCTCGCTCTGTCACCTTGGGCCACTCACCTAACCGCCATGGCTCAGGTTCTCCCCTGTAAAGTGGGAGTGGTGACAATACTCACCTTATAGGGTTTTGTGAGGATTATATTATTTCATGAGATTATGTATGCACAGCATGCCGTATACAGTAGGTGCACAATAATTGTTATATTGCTATCATTCAAACATAATGCCCTGTTCAAAAACACCCTGATGACTTCTCAACACTCAGAGAACATAGACCGAGCCCAGGCATTCCTTGATCTCCCACCTAAAGGGATCTTGTCTCGCATACGTCCAGTTGCCAAAATGGGCAACTCCTTGTCACCTGAGCAGAGGTCCTCTGGGCTCCTCTCAGCCCCCACCCAATTTGGGCCTCTTGTTTCTCTCCCTAGTCAGTCTGTGAGCTGTGAATCAGTCTGTGAATCAATCTATGAATCAGCTCCCCCGAATTTCAGGGTCTCTGGCACAGGCCACATTGTACCAAGGTTTGTTCCCTCCTTTACTGAAGGTTTCTGTGCCCCCGGGAGGATTACGTCTTATCATCCTTCTATTCAGAGGATAAATACAAGGCTGGACATATAACACATATTAGATCAATGATGTTTAAATACTTGAAAAAATAATAGTGGATACTTACGGTATACTTGCTGGTGGTCAGGGACTACCTAAGGACTTTACATGCTTCAGCCTGCTCAGCCCCTGCAACAGCCCCGTGAGGCAGGGTTATGTTTTCCATGTTTTACAAATGAGCTCACTGAGGAATGGGGAGGTCACATGGCCAGTAAATAGCAGAGCCAGCATTCAAACCTCCATGGCAGAAATGGGAAATGTTCAGGGCACATAAGTTGTTTAATTCCAGTGAGAGGCAAACAGAGAAGCCCAGCCCATGGCACACACCAGACACCAAATGGACATTGAGGCCTTTGTTCAGCTTCTGCTGCCTGGGGGATTCTTGTCCGCACCTGTCCTCTCTCTCCCTCCTGGGCTAACTCCAGCATACAGGCCTTCCCCATTCCTGGGTTTCCAAAGGGAACCCTCACCCAACCCCAAGTACAACAAATTCCTCATGAAACAGGAACAGGTGACATTGTACCTGCTGTCAGCATGACACCTGCCCCACCTAAGCCTCCACCTCCTGCATCCAGAGCCACCAGAGGCCCAGCAGCCCACCCCATGCTCACTCTGCTTCCTCGCCCGGTTCCCTGAGGATGGAAGCTTCAGGCCTCTGCCAGGCTGCCCTCTGCCTAGAACACTCTTGCACTGGCTGGCTTCTAGTCATCCTTCGGGCCTCAGTTCAAAGGTCTCCACCTCTGGGAAGACTTCCAGCCTCCTTCTGAGAGGTCCTGCCCCTTCCTCTGGGCCCCCACAACACCGTATCCCAATCCCTTTACCCACATCGGGTTGTCGCTGTGGAACCCTCTCAGCCAATGGGGCGCTCCTCAAGCCAGAAACTTGGTCGTCCTGATTCTTGCCTTGTCCCCAGTGATGACTTGTTAAAGCGAAGTGTGACCATATGAATTCTCACCAAGGCCAGGGCCAGGGCCAGGGCCAGAGGGGCTTCTGTGTACATCTCCCCTAGCCTGCTCTTTTCGACCTTGCACTAGGCGACTGGCGCAGATTAACAAGACCCCATCACAGCCCTCCAGATCGCTGGTCTGAGGACACACTGTGACAGCACAGTGTGATAAGAACCCCAGACAGCGGGCTGCTCAGGAGCATCAGAGGCCCACCCCCAGATACCCAAGGGTACGTCACATGCCCATGCAGGGTCAGAGACTGAGGTCCTGAGCCAATCACGGCTGAGTT
>PVKM010046512.1:0-11685 GCA_004027735.1 Carollia perspicillata
TAGCTTCTGAAAGTTCCTTAGGGAATTCACTAAAATGTGAAAATTAAAATAGTATTTTAGTTTTCCTGAAAGGCTAATATGTTTGCATCTAATCTTAAATAAATTTATAGTATTTCATTCTTGAACATGTAGTGCTATAATTTTTATAACATATTATTTAAAATAGTGAACTAAGGATAAAATTTTGCATTTATTTAATATACCATGGTTTGAATAGATGACAAAGGAGAATAGTCATTGATGATTTATTCACATTGATATAAACAAAATACTAATTATATTTAATAACAGGTGGGAGCGCTGAATTTCTTGAGATCTACCTTGACATTTTAATTATCTCCAAAAAGTTGCAATTAAAAGAATAAGCATTATTTACTTAATATGTTCTCTCACAGAATAGTTTTAATAGAGTTTTTGTGAGGACTTTTAGAAACAGAGTATTGATGATCTTTAGTATGGAAGTTTCTTATCCTAATTTGTGATGAAATTAATGAAAAAATGTAAATTATATATCTGCACAAATCAGTTGCACAGGAGCATAGTATTTAAAAACTTTTACATAAGAAAGGGAAGAGATTTACAAAGCTTTTCTAATTATATAAAATTACATGAAGCATTGTTACATAATGACTGATACATTCTAGTTGAGATGATGCTTGTTTTCTAGTAAATTGAATTGGACTTTTATGCAAACAAAATTGATTATTGATTTGTTTTCTTTCCATCTTAACAGGGCTTTTGGTCTTAATTAATTATCAATTTACTGTGTCTTACCGTGGGATGTTAAAATAAGTGCATTCAATGTATCACATTGCTTAACTAGCAATGTAATACATACATAAATAAATTAGGTTCTATTAATAAATTAGATTTTATTTGCATACATAAAATTCTAAATAATATAGAATTTAAAATAATTACTATTAGTTTATGTCAACATATAATCATTTAAAAGTAAAACATTCCCGACAGAATGGTACTCAGAGTAGCGGTGCAGGAGACAGCATCTGCAGTGAGATGCGGTGGAAAAATAGTGGTTGCAGCAGATTCTGATTGCCTTCAATATAGCACATTATGGAGTCTGAACTCAGTAATGTAGGCTCTGAGGGGTTACCCAGAGTTGGGGATGACAGCTGAATATAATGGGAAGGAAGAGATTGGGGGGAGAGAAACCTTAATTACTGAGAGTTTAACACGAGGAGGAAATAATTAAAAATAAAACATGGGTTGAGAGAATATTATGATTGATCTGATAAGATTAAATAACTAACTAGATGAAAAGTTGCTGTTAAGGGGAAGAATAAATTAAACATGTTGGTTTTGTGCTTATCAATGAGGTAGATGGTGACGATGTCTCTCAATTGGAATCTGACGGAGATGGGCTGGGTTTGGGGCAAAAAAAGAGGAAGGAGGAGGATAACCATGTAGCATAGGGTATTTTGAGAGCTTTTTTAGGGAGTAGCAGCATACATACTTAGCACGTTCCACGGAATGGGTGAAGCTGTGGATGAGGAACTGAGGGAAGAGTTCCGGACATGACATGTTGCTCCAGTTTTATGTACAGTGAGGAGATGAAATTTCAGAATGAGGTGCGATGGTGGAAGGAAGCTTTGGGAAGTGGGACAAGAAGAGGGCTGATTAGAGAACCATTTGGACAGTGTGCGCTTTGAACAGTTTGGCCAGAGTAAATGCGGAAGGACTGGTCTGAGAGGGAAGACGGGCCAACGGAAAGGCCAGCTGCGGAGTGTCCGGGCAGAACAAGGTCAGGCGGTGCAGGGAGTGAGCAGTCAGAAGACTGTTCAGTCTCCACGATCCAGTGTGAGCTGTTTAACGCACTCGAGAAAAGACAGATCGTCAACAGAAAAATAGGGTGGGGTAAAAGAAAACTATGATACATTGATTTCACAGCATTATCCAGTTTTCAAAATGAATTTCATTTAAAAACTCACCTTCATGTGATTTGTTTTCGTAAGAGCCGAACGTAACCAGTGGTGTCTCTTTATTCACGGGTGCTGCAGGCCCATCTTTACCTTTGAGATCTATTTGCCCTCCGAACGTGTGTTTTTATTTGGAGCTGAAACATCTGAAAGCCAAAGAAAATGGACAGAGGCAATAGCTAAGGTATCTAAATATTGTGTTATTACCCTAAATCCAGATAAGTTTCTTAACTTGGAGTCTGTGGCTGAGCTCTAGGGGTCCATGAAAATGTTGTACAAGATTCTGAGAATGTTCATACTTCATTACGTTTTCAAAGGTGGTAATCAAGAGGTTACGAGCTACATTCCTAGAGCCTTGAGCAGAAAAGAAATTAATATAGGACCTTGGGGAAATCATTCTTCAAATAAAGGTCATACTTCGATGATGAAGATTTTTTTCAGTATCGTAAAGTCATTTCTGTGCATGTCTTTTTATGGGCAGCCACCTTATTAATGCCATGCACAAAGGGACATGGACAGATTCAGTAAAAGATGCAAATGAAGACAAACGGTAAGGGTTGACCATTTGGGAAGTACCACACATCAACAAATAGGATGTTTTCCTGTTCTGATTTTACATATATATCAAGAAAAATGGTTGAAGATGCTGCCATTTGAAAATACGTTATTAGCTGTTCACTTTTAAGACTGAGAGCAAGTTTAAAAAATTATTTTGAAAATTTAGGTAACTTTGAAATCTTTTGAAGAAAAAGGTAATTTTTCCACTTTCCCCTCATATCTGTAGACAGGGAAGGGATTTCCTATTTTCACTATCTTTATTTCTTTTCTGTGTTTGTTTTAACAGCATTTTGTTCCCCTTGTTGCTGAAAACTTAACAAAAGCTGACTATGATTTGATTGGTCAGCTCTACTACAAAGACTGCCAGGCACTGGACCAGTGGAGAAAAGGCTGGTTTGCCATGGACAAGTCTAGTTTGCATTTTTGCCTTCCAGTGCAAGAAGTTCAGGAAGATAGAATGAACTTAAGAAGACTGCAAGAGCTAAGTAAGATTTTTTCCCGTCATCTTATATTTTTGGACACAATTTCTTATTGCCAATGTGTAGTGGTAGCTTTTACATAAAATTAGGAAGGTCACCTTCAAATGTGTAACTAAGGAATATTAATAATTGTGCCTTAATGTGTGTATTTAGTAAAATAGTCTTAATAAATACGTTGATGCTTTTCTCCCTCTAGCAATCAGCACAATGGTTCAAAATGGGGAAAAAGTGGATATCTTGCTCTTGGTTGAAAAAGGGAGGTAAGTGCATTTTTGTCTTTGGCTTTTATTGGAGTAATTCTAGGGCATGGGATATTTTGTTCAGCTCCTTGGGGAAGAACCCATTATTTTATAGCCTGCTAGAACTTTTCTGAAGTCTGTGTATTCATATACTCTTCAATAGAAAGAACACACCGGTAAAGCTCATGGGTTTTTATATTTATTATGGCAATCTCAGTGTGACCAATTATTGTTCTTTTCTGTAGACCTAGATGCCTTTGGGACATTCTCATTTAAGCATTTGGAAGCACTTTGGTAGTTGTACGTGTATTTCCAATGTAGTTATATGAGGAATAAATAATGTCCTGAATTGTTTTTGCATGTGATTCATGCATAGCTAATTTATTCACTTTTTCAATAAATATGAAGCATCTGCACATCAAGTACTGTTATAGCTATTGAGGACACAGTGATGATGGAACAGAAAACAGACATGGTCCCTGCTCTCATGAAGCATGTATGCTAATGGGGGAAATGGAATAGAAGCAGAAAAAAATTATATAGTGTTGTGTCCATCAGTTTTAACTGGCTTAAAGAAAAATAAGGTAAAGAGAGAGAGGCTGATGGAATAGTATTCTCTCTTAGAGGGGACGGAAAGGTGTCTTTGTTTAGAGGTCTGTGTAAAGTGAAGAAGCAAACCGTGCAGCAGCCTTCATGGTGTTCCAGGCACAAGGTCAAGGGTGTTTTGAAAACTGTATGAGTATGGTGTATTTGCCATGTTCAAGGTCTGCCAGGAAACTCCTGTGGCTGGGGAGATTTGAATGAGTGGGAGAGGGAAGAAATGGTTTCAGAGATATCCCTGGGCCAGATGATACAGGGCCTCACAGGCTATGATATGTAAAGATTTGAATTTGATTCTAAGAATGATGGCAAGCTGCTCAGTTCGAGAGCTGGGAAGTGGAATGCTCTGACGTGTCTTGAAAGGACTACTCTGACTCCAGGTGAATAGGCTTTTGGGGAGAAGAGGGAAAGCGAGTGTCCAGTTAGGATGCTGCTCCAGCGGCCAGACGAGAGCTGACTTGTCTAATACCATGGTTGTGATGAGGGGTGGGGTGTTTTGTGAAGGTACGGATGGAGGGATGTGTTGATGGCTTAGGTGAATGTAAGAGTCAAGGAGGACCCTAAAGATTTTGGCTTGAGCAATTCCATGAATGATGCACTGTGTTTTTCAGGTAACAGACACAGGGGATTAGAGGTCAGCCACTAGTAAATTTGCAATAGTCATAGCAGATCAAGAATTTGGTATTGTAAGTGATAACTTTGGGATGTCTATTTGATAGCAAAGTGCACCTGGTAAGTGGCCATTTGGATATATAAGTCTGGAATTAAGTGGAGAGGTAGGTGGAGATACAGATCTGAGAGTCATTAGCATGTTGGCCTAGGAATGGATGGATTCACTGAGGGAAAGGGTGGATAGGAAAGAGCCTTAAGCATGTAGCCCCAGGGTTTTACTATTGGAAGTGGAGAAGGAGAGGATGATTTAGAAAAAGAGCCTGGGAAGGAGCCACCAGGGTCAGAGCACCGTAGTTAGGAAGGTAATAGTCTCTTGAACAAGATATTTTTTCTTTGTCTCTTGGACAAGATATTTTTTCTTTATTTCTTGTCATTCATTTTAAAATCCTTTAATAACACTGATTCTGAATGTTTCTCTCTATAAGAGTACAAGATAATTTGCAAAAATATGTACATGTGACAGTGTAACAGTGTAGCTGATTCAGCCTTGCTCTCGTCATTTTCCTTGCCTGTGACAAGAGTAGCGACTTCCAACAGGTATCTGAACCTGCCTTTGCCTCAGCTCCTGGGGAGGACGTCAGCATCGTCAGAGAACAGGAGTGTTGCTGATTAGGTATCTGCGTTAGAGTTTGTGTTTTAATTTCCCGGCATCATGAGGATTTTGTATGTTCCCTTATTCATTTCTGGGATTATTTCATGATACTCGAGATTCCGATTTTTGGTACCAGATGATAGTCTCACTCTGCCGTCAGAGTACTGTTAATTCTGTGTCAGGAATACTGACGGGGTAGTATTGTGCATAGAGAGTATTACACCATGGAAGCACTAGCACTAATGCAGTGTTTACAGCCATTCATGAATAGTTATGGCATGTCTGTTGCCTGCCACCTCTATGGCAGGCAACAGTGGTCAGCAGTACCCTGTCTGAGCTCCAGGAACTTACATTTTAAACAACTAAGCAGTGACTTACTAGTTGAATTTATGTGTTTATCATTTATATACATTTTCAGGTTACTATAGTCAAGGTGTTTTCCTACCATTTCAGTCTAAGAAGGATCTGACCATTGAAGGATTTGACCAGTGGTATGCAGGTGTTAATTAAAATGTAGCAAACAGTGATTAGAATTCTTCAGTACAAGGAATTTGTACTTCCTGTTTATTGTTTATGCAGTATACTTTGGAGGCAAACTGGGGAGCCCGAGGGCTAAATGTTTTGTCACTTTGTTACATCCTGACTTCTCCCCTGGACTGTAGGAATCAGGAGTGTATCTAAGTTCAGATTATTCCAAGTTCAGAGAATAGGTGAAAACTGATGGAATTCCAAAATAATGGTCACTGCTACTTAGTCATGTTTTTTGTAATAATTTCAAAGTTTTAAAAAAGTGTACATGTGTTAGTAACAAGTTAATCTTGAAAGCATATTTACAAAAGTGAAGAACAAGGCATGTACCGGTAGGAGTAGCAGAAATACAGGTCACAAATATAGGACCACATTATGTTCCTTAAATTTCTTTGGATAGCTGTCATACTAGATGCACCATTTACAGCAACTGTTATCATGTTTACATCCTGATTTCATTTGTTTTTCCTGTTTTCTGGAAATCAGTACCCTGATAACAATAACATAGTGATGAGAATGTGTAGAATTTACCATGTACAGATACTGCTTTAAGCACTTAAACAGCATTCCAGTGCCTGTATGAAATTGAAGAGTGATCCATTTTGAAATCCAGATCAAGGTCAATTGGTAACTTAATCTAAAGATATTTTTCTTTTTAAACCACATGCTAAATGTTAATTTATTGGTATTTTTATACAGATCATTCTCAAGAATTAAATCAACCAAGGCACCCAGAGCCCAAATAAATAATATGTTACTGGAATTTAAAATTTTAGCATTTTGTTAGAAAATAAAAATTGTAATACACAACTTAAAAGGTATTGTGTTAGAAAAACATATGTTCATACCATGGGTACCTAATTAAAGATGAAGCGGAAGGAAGAGAGGTGAGGAGTGTGAAGAGTGTAAAAACCAGCCTGGGGGCGCGTGAGTGCGCTGGGCTAGGAACCCTCACAGACCAGACTCTGCAGGCGCATCTGCACGTGGGACCTCGTGTGGTGACAACAGTGTCTCAGATGTATCTGTGTACTTACATGCATGTACACATGGGTATGCACATATATGTGTTTATACATACACATATATTATGTAAATGAACGGACTTGGGAATAGTGGGAAAACAGCAGGTTTGGGAGGCAACGTGGAAGGTAATGAGTTTGATCTTAGACATGTCGAATATGAGTTGTTTGTAAACATTTAAGGAGAAATTGCTAGGAGAGCATTGTATTTATGGATCTGATATTCATGAAAAGGTTAATGGGTGGAGATAATATTGTCTTGGCCAAAATGTCTGCTTTTTTTTTTTTTTTTTTTGGTCAGATGGCTCCAGTAGCTCTTAGTTGTCTTTAACTTTATTGGACACAATTTGTTAGATTGTATTGTGACAGCTGTCATATCAGTGTGTATTTTTTTAAAATACATCAAAATTAGTAAATTTTTGTGTAGCCATTTTAGTATTGAAAGTGGAAGAAGAAAGTAATCAATTTTTTGGCATATATTATGCTCTATCATTTCAAGAAAGGTGAAAATGCAACCGAAACACAAAAATGATTTGTGCAGTATATGGAGAAGGTGCTGTGACCGATCGAATGTGTCAACAGTGGTTTGCAAAGTTTTGTGCTGGAGATTTCTTGCTGGATGATGCTTCACAGTCAGGTGGACCATTTGAGGTTGGTAGCGATCAAATTGAGACGTTAACTGAGGAAGTCAACATTATGCCATGCGGGAGATAGCTGACATACTCAAAATATACAAATCAATCAAGTTATTGGTGAAAATAAAAAAATTGTCTTATTTTACAAAAAAAACCCACACAGACTTTTTGGCCAACCCAGTAGATTTTCGAAGTACCCGTATATAGAAGGAAAAGGTGAAATCACTTACGGAGAGTCTTAGAGGAGACGGGCAGGAGTAACATGCTGGAGCTTCCGTGGATGAACATCATTTTGGAGGCAGGGCGGTTGTCGGGAGGAGCAGCTGCCCTGGAATATGAGGCTAGTTTACTCGGAGTGAATCAGGAAACTAAGAGAAAATGTGTCGCCAAACCTAGAGAGTTTCAAGAAGGAAAGTATAGTCAAAAGTGTCAGGTGCTGCCTGATGAGAACAGATTCTCCATCACTAAGTGATCGGACTCCATCTGGTGACTTTGCAGAGGGCAAGAGGGATAAAGCAGAAACTGGATGAGATTAAGGCTGGGAACTGAGCAAACCGAAACAGTTGGTGAGGGTAGTTTGTCAAGGATGTCTGGAGTTAACATGAGTATCGAGGGAGAAGAGATTTGACCCAGAAAGGGAATGTGTATACAGTTTGTTTTTAGATGGCTGGAACTTGTGCAACCTTAAATTTTGATGAGAAAGAGACACAGAAGAGGAGAGATTTAACGTGTAAGAGAGAGGACAAGAGAACAACTGTAACAGGAAGAGAAGAGGAATTGGTGGGTGGTTTTGGATGGTGGTAGCTTTCTAGGTTTGGTGGTAAGATGCTGAGAGAGACACCAATCTGATGGTGTCCAGTTCTTTGTAAACTAGGAGATACGGGTGACTCCTGAGCTTTTGACCTGGGTGACTTCCCCAGTGGTTGTATCGTTTACCAAGATAGGGAATACATCCTTCCCTCCCAGTACTCCAACAAGGCCTGTTAATTATAGATGTGATTGTTAAGAGCTGTTTTTATACCATGCCCAAAGAGAATGTCGTTGCACTGCGCTCTTTCTCATCTCTCTTTTGATCTCTTAGCCCCTTGGGAATAATGACTATATGCTAAAGTAGATTGTGTTAGACTTGTCAATGACAGATAAAATTGTGGCTTTAGGAAATAAAACAACTTCCAGTTATTCTTGTCAATGGCATATAGAGATAGTGAGTAATTGAAAGAGCTAGAGAAAGCAACCAGCTGTAAGTTTTAAACTTTTTTTTCCTAGTAACTGCTAGAGCCAGAATAGGGAATTATAAATAAATATAATGAAGTAATTTTATATTTTTCCCTGTCTTTATCTACCTTTGATTAAGGTGCTAAAATATATTAATGTTCCTTAAAGGCAAGAAGGAGAAAGAACCGTCTGTACTGGAAAAGTTCATAAATTGATATTCATCCACTGAATATAGTCACTATTTAGATATATACTGTAATCTTCATGGTAATTTTCTCTATATGCATAGCATGAGTGCCTTTAGACAGAAAAATATTGCAATAATATTTTCCACACCCAGATCATTTTTGCTACAAAAAACTCTAAACAGAAGGTGTTCCAGATGGTATGGCTTTAATGTGTATTCTTCGTATACTTTAAAAATTATTATTTTGGAAACATAAAGCTTTCTTGATTACACTTAAGGGTTTCTGGCATGCCATTTAGTGCTGTTACTGGGACTGGATCCTGTCCATTTCTTTTATGCCTTAATCAGAATTTCTGTCTTCAACAAAGGAAAAGTTGTATTTTTGAATATCTGTTGTTTGTCAGTGAGTGCTCTGGGTCACAAGGTCAGAAGGCCTCTTCCTGGATGGTAGGTTATAGGCTTACTTTCACTGGAATTTTTAATAGATTACACCATTTTTTTCTTAAAATGAGAGGACCATTTCTGCACACACTTTCTGTATCTCTCTTTCCGATAAACAAGCTGCAGTGTTCACCATCTTCACGTGGTACACAGTACCTGCATAATAATTTGTCGGACACCTATGATTAACTTTTACCAAAAGGTTGTTGGTTATAAGGAATACAGTAAACACGAACGAATAACTCAGCCGTGTTATCAGAGATAGAAAAGACTGGGATGTGTGTTATTTTTTTGTTTGCCTTTGTTTTTTCAAGATTCCTTGGTTGACCTATGGTAAATTGTAGTGCATTTAATGGTTCCCAAGCCTGAGTGCATTCAGTTTCAATTGCAAATTCCAGACATAAAGCAGATAACATTGGGGAATAAATATTTTATCAGTATGTTCCACAATTTTGAAACAGACTACTTTTCTTAATTTAGGGGATTAACATGCTAATTTAAGATTCTTATTTTATATCAACTTACTACCTGTGATATGTTTCCCTCCTTGGATTGTGTTTTCTATCAGCCATGTTAGCAATACTCTGGAGGGTGAATTATCTCAAAGTGGTTTCTAAATTGTGCATGTAATTGCAAATTAAACGGTAGCCGATTGCCCACAGTATCAGCTTGACTGCTTTTGTAACTTTCTGATGATTTAATTCAAAGAGATAGTTTAATTTGAATGTTGCCAAGGTAAACAGGAGATCCTCATCTCCCACCACCCCCACAGGTTTTGCAGAAAGAAAGAGACTATTCAAATTTACCTTAGGAAGTAATATTTTTTGTTACAGAAAATTGTGATACATGGCTATTTTACAAAAGGTAGACTTAAAGTACACATTATTTGCTTGACAATTTACTTCAATCACTTCAAAGCCCCATCTATATACTAAAATATAAGCTTATAAACAAATAAATTAGACACGATGTGAAAAAATACAAAAGAATAAGACCCTTTCTAGATAGAAAAATAGGATCAGGATAATGATTTGTTTCATTTTTAAGAGAAGTATTTTTAACTGGATCTGGGATTCTTGGCTAGAATTTCAGTAGGAAAAAATCAGGTGGCTAAAAGACTGAGACGTTTCAAGAGGTGGCAACAACAGGTTCAGAGAAATAGGATGGGCTAGGGGGCAACGCAGTTCAGGTTGGCTGTGACCTTCATTCCTGGAGGAGGATGCTTGAACCAGTGGACCTAGAAGATAGATTGATAACATATTAGTTTTATCAATTACATTTAATTAATAACGTGTCTTGTTTTATAAAAAATGCAGGCCCTTTACAAGGGTACAGAAACTCTTACCTGACATCAAACTATGTTACAAGGCAACTATAATCAGAACAGTCTAGTATTGGCATAAGAACAGACACATAGATCAATGGAACAAAATAGAGAGCCCAGAAATAAACCCACGTGTCTATAGTCAATTAATATTTGACAAAGGGGGCAGGAACATAAAATGGAGTAAAAATAGCCTCTTCAACTTGCAAATGGTGTTGGGAGATCTGGACAGCTATATACAAAAAAATGAAACTCAACCACCAACTTACGCCATACACAAAAATAAACTCAATACAGATAAAAGACTTAATTATAAGTTGCAACACCATTAAAGTCCTAGTGGAGAACATAGACAGGAAAATCTCATATATTCCACGCAGCAATATTTTCACCGATATGTCCCCCAGAGCAAGGGACGTAAAGGAAAGAATGAACAAATGGGACTTCATCAGATTAAAAGCTTCTGCACAGCTATAGAAAACATCAGCAAAATGAAAAGGGAAGCAATTGCACTGGAAAATATATTTGCCAGTGACACCTTGGACAAGGGTTTGGTCTCCAAAATATATAAAGAGCTCACAGGACTCTGCACCAGGAAGACAAAAAGTCCAATTAAAAAATGAGCAAAGGACTTGAACAGACATATTTCCAAAGAGGACATGCAGACGACCCAGAGACGTATAAAAGAATGCTCGGCATCACTAGCCATCAGAGAGATATAAATTAAAACCACAGTGAGATACCACTTCACATAGGTCAGAATGGCCATTATAAACAAATCAACAGACAATTACTGGTGAGGTTGTAGAGAAAAGGGAACCTAGTGCACTCTTGGTGGGATTGCAGACTGGTGCAGCCACTGTGGGAAACAGTATAGAATTTCCTCAGAAAGCTAAAAACGAACTGCCTTTTGACCCAGTGATTCCCCTGCTGGGATTATAGCCTAAAAATCCTGAAACATCAATTCCAAAGAACTTATGCACCCCAGTGTTTATAGCAGCACAACCTATAATAGCCACGTGCTGGATGTAACCTAAGTATCCATCAGTAAATGAGTGAGTGGATCAAAAAACTGTGGTACATTTACACAATGCAATACTACACAGTAGAAAGAAAGAAGGAGCTCCTACCCTTCAGGACATCATGGATGGAACTGGAAAGCATTATGCTAAGTGAAATAAGCCAGGTGGTGAAAGACAAATACCATATGATCTAACCTATAAGTGAAACCTAATCCACAAAACAAAATAAGCAAGCAA
>PVKM010046513.1:0-11695 GCA_004027735.1 Carollia perspicillata
AAAAAAGAAGAAGAAGAAGAAGATTTTTTGGGGGGTTTCAATTTATACTGAATTTGTCTCCAGCTTTCGAAGGAGGGAAATGCAGTGCCTCGGCGGCAGCCGTGCAGAGAAGCACAGGTGTCGGAGTCAGGATGCTCAGTTCCGCTGCTTGGGGGGTGGGCCTGACGACTCCCTCCCTGGGGGGCCCTAGAGGAGCAGCGATGATGCGTGAAGCACCCAGCACACTAGGTTTTTTTAAAGTGCCTCCAGGAGGTGTGTGGCTGCTGATTTATCCAGGTAATGAAATGACGCTGTCCCGAAGAAGCGTAATCAAGCGCACCCCGTGGAAGAGGGTGGCTTTATTTGTCTCTGAGACGACGCCCCTGGCTCAGGCTGGGCCACTCCGTACTTCATCACGCAGGAAGCAAGTACACCGGCGAACAGGCGAGCGTCAACATCTCAAAGCTAACTTGGCTCCAAGGTATTTCTGTCTTGGAAATTTCCACTGATTCAAGCCTCGCATGGAATGCGGTGTGGGGGTTGAAAACCGGAGCCGTTACCTGGCTGGCTCCCAAGTCTCTTAAGGGCCGCGTTCCTCAGTCTCTGTTGCCCCGTCTGCTGGCCGGACAGGCCACTGGAGAAAACCACGCCTGCTGGGGCACAGGCCTTGCTCTGACTGTTGGTCCACCTGCCCCGCCCGGAGGGAACTCTCCACACACACACACACACACACACGTTAAGGCATCTGGGACTTATGAGCTCAAAAGGCCACGTGGCAGCACTTTTCTCAGAGTGTGTCGAATGAAAAAGTGAGTTTGTTGAATGAAAGTTACCCTATACTTCCAATACGTGGGCTTCAGAGATGAGGACCTTGCCCTGGCCGGGTGGCGCAGCCGGTTGGAGTGTCATCCCGTACATCGAGAGGTTGCGAGTTCCGTCCCTGGTCGGGGCACACACTAGGTTGCAGGTTCAATCCTCCCCGTCAGGGTGCGTATGCGAGGCAACAAGTCCATGTGTTTCTCTCTCTCTTTCCCCTCCCCCGTCTTCTTTCTCTAAAAATCAATGAACATATCCTCGAGTGAGGATTGAAAAAAAAGATGGGGCCCTCACTTGACCTTGAGGAGGCACTTCCTTGGCAGCTGGGGCCAGCGGGAAACGTGACACCTGAAAGCGCCAAAGGGTTCCGGGTTTGCAGGCTGGGCCGGACCAGCCACACTGCCCAGCGGACATGCAGAGACCCCCTGCCCTGCCGCCCATCGCCGTGCAGACGCCCGCGTGCCCCCTGAAACCCTACCGCCATTTGACTAGTACCAGCGTCCCGGTGGGAAATTTCAACTCTGAATTAATTCGGGCTTGCCGCCCAAAGCCTGAAATAACTTAAACTGTTTTAAGTGAGTAGCGTCTAAGTAACTTGAAACAAAAGGTTTAAATTCCCCCACACTACCCAAGGGCTTAGGGTCAATAATAAAAATGAATTTTAAAATGACAATGAATCAGCAAGGAAGGTAGGTGTGTCTCGTTCCTGTCTGAGTTGTGTGCATATCTTCGCGTCTCTCCACAGACCAAACACTAAAGATAAAAGACATGAAAGGACGACCAGAGTGGAAAGGAAAATACCACAAAGTAGTTAAGCGCAAACAAAGCTCAACGAAGTGGCAGTTACAAAGTGGACTTCACCCTGGGCCCCGAGCTTCTCTGCAGCGGGAAGGAAGGGAGAAGCACAAATAGTCCCAGGCGTCACTGTTTTTATAACGTGGAGGCAAAACAGTTGTTCCAGAGAAGGTTTCCCCACACCAGAGATGGAGAGACCAGAAGGTGCCGAGGGACGCGGCAGATGAATCACAAAACTATGGCGTGTGTTAATTCATTCAGCTAACGTCCCTATAAAGAATGTGCACGGTCCGATTCCCCGCCTGGTACAGGGACAAAACAGCGGGGTAGGCTCCACCCTGCCCTCACAGAGCCTGGAGCCTCGCTGAGTTCCAGGGACCTGAGTCCCGCAGGCTCGTCAGGGCTGGCCGGGGGCACGCGCCTGGCAAGCAGTTCTGGGGCTTTACTGGGGGTCGAAGGCTTGTTGGTTGGCACCGTAGATCATCAAGAGTCCTGTCTGGTGTTTAGGCTTTGAGAAGAGCCTCTGTAAAACTGAAAAGGAACTCAGCCACTGGTTCCTTACATATCGATTAGCACTCATCCGAGCCGGCTGCTGTGGGGAGACACTGACGGGAATACCAGGGGTAGTCAAGGCTTTCCAGAGCCTCGCGTACAGTGAAGGTGACACCCACAGGCGCGTGCATCAGGGTGGAACACGACAGCACAATTACAGGGCTGCGAAGGGAGGTTTCCGGGGAGGTCTGCCTTCTGCAGAGGGAGTCGAGGAGGGTCAGCCAGGCGGAGAAGCTTGAGCCGGCTCCTGAGGGATCAGGAACAAACACAAGAATAGTGAACGCTTGGTGCTCACTGTCTCGGGAGCTGTCACAGCACTTTGTGCATGTGCCGTGTGTCACAATAACTTATTCTAATCCTCACAATAGCTCCGTGAAGGAAGGAGGAACTGTTACCATCCCCATTTTAAAGATGTGGAAACTGAGACACAGGGGAGTTAGCAGTGTTTTTGGGTCACCTTACCGGTAAGCGATGTTGGCCCATGGAGCCCCTCATTCTTTGGGGGACCTCTCCTGAGACCCCAGAGGAGGCTGGGTTTCCTGGCTGCGTGATCTAATGGCACTGTATACTTTTCCTTCTTAGAACTTACCGTGTCCTGTGTTTACTTACACGTTTATCTGAACAGTCATTTATTTGACGTTTGCTTTACCCTGTAGACTGCAGTCTCCGCTGGGGCAGCAACTGTGTGTGCATTTTTTTACTATTTAATCCCCAGAGAAAGACTTTGGCACACACAAGGCACTCAACAAAATAGTCTTTGAGTGAGCGGAGCCAGGAGAGGGGCGGCGCTGAATGAAGACTTCATGGTAGAAGCTTAAGGTGGCCGGGAGGTGGGGTTTGGAGATACTTGAAACAGACCTGCAAATCAGGCCATCCACATGGCTGCCTCTTTTTTGTCATATGTGTTACAATAAACCTCTGCCAGGGTTACCTACCCAGGAAGGTAAGCTGTTTAGTTTTCTGGGCGGAGACAAGGACTAGAGAAGGAAGTAGACAGTGATAATTTGTGTTCCTGGGTAGGGTTGACCTACCAAGTGCTTCCTGGGGCAGGGACAGGTTTTCATATCTCAGGTCTCTTTTCCTCCCTCCTTCTCTAGGAGACAGGCAGAGAGGACCTCAGGCTGGGGGGTCGCTCCTGACTTGCCTTCCTCTGTCCCCTCCTTTCCTAACCTTTCAGGAGTATCCCACACAGCTGGGGGTGGGAGGCAGTGGGGCGTGCTTCCTGCCTCTGGCTTCTCTGTTGCTGGCTTCGGGGCTGGTAGGACCAGGCTCAGCTCCTGTCCTGTGACACCATGTCACTCTTCCTTGGCATCCTGAGCTTCTCTGCTGCTTCCTCGTTTCTATTTCCAGGGGAGGATGGTGGCTGAGTCTATATTTGGTGGGGTGTTCTGATTCTCTTTGGCACATTTGACTCAGTAAGGCTGCATTAATTACACCAAGTTCAAGAGCCTGGAAACCAGCAAGTGGAGTTTCCTAGCCTTCACTGCTTCTGTAGCCCTGAGGCTGCCAGGGATAAGGTGGCTGCTTGGGGCCCGGTGCCTCCTGCCATTTGCATGATGGGAGCTTAGCTTCTCCCAGGAAGAACTGGCTACAGAAATAATTCACTGTATAGTTCTTCTGCCTGGAATTTCCTCATTAGTCTTCTGAGTCAAAGTAATTTATTTGTTCATTGAGTGCCAACTAGGGACACGAGTCTATGAGAAGCTCTAAAAAGGAAGTAGCTAGGGGCTATATCAAAATCAGGGACATTCATGGCCAAGGTTGCTGAGAGGACATAGAGACTGACCATTTTGAGGGTGCCCAGGATGGGCTTCACAGGGGGGTGGAGTTGCAGTTGGATGCTGGGATGGGTAGGATTTTGATTGAGGTAGATTTGGGTCGGGGGGCTCTAGAATGGAATTCCAGGTGGAGGTGTGATAGGAGCAAAGGTCAGAAGAAAGACTTATTTGGGGCCTGGCAAAAGGATCGGTGTTATTGGAGCAAAGACTTCACTGATGGTAGTGGTGGGAGAAAGAGGGGTTTAGGGGTGAGGGCTGGGCACAGAGAGTGGGAGCACTCTGGGGGTGACATGGGGCGCCACGGAAGGTATTATACCAGGGATGTAATAGGGAAAAACTTGGATTTTAGGAAGCAACTTGTAAAAGAAGTATCTCCTGGCAGATAAATTAAAGGAAGGAGAAATTGCAAGGAAGGAGTCCAGTCCAGTTCAAGTCGATAATACCAGTTAACACAATGCTTCCTCTGTCCTAGGCGTTGTCCTCTACGTTTCACATGTGTTTGTCACTTAACTTCAAATCCTCCGTGCTTGATATGTTATCTCTGTGTTACGGGCAAGAAGATGCATGCCCAGGGAGGTGAAGTGACGTGTCCGAGGTCCTATAGCCAGTGAACTGTGGGACCCGCATTTGATTCAGTCTGTCCCCAGTGCCACAGACTCCTAATAGACACAGTCCTTGTTCCCAACCACGTGCAGGGGACTGCTGGGACATACACATGTCAACAAAGTAGACGGGTTACCCTGCGTCACTTATTTAAGGATTATTTTGATAGTCAGATGATAATTAAGTTTTTAGAACTCGAGATGGAGCTGACATGTGATGGTAAGTTTGGGTGCGGTGCGTTGGTCTGATGCGGTGCATCGCGGCGCGGCTGCTGCAGTAGCGGTGGGCAGCCCCTTTCTCACGCCTCACGTTTGTCATTTCTCGTTTTGTGTTAGGAGCAGTTAGGGTTGGGTTTCTTAGCAGCTTTGAAGTTTATAATATGATAGCGTTGACTATCATCACTATTCTGTGCCTGCGATCTCCAGAACTCGCTTATCTGCCAGTTGTAAGTTTATATCCTTAAACAGCATCCCTCTCCTTCCCCCATTCCCAGCCCCTGGAACCACCATTCTACTCTCTGTTTTCATAAGTTCAGGTTTTTTTTAATTCAAACTCAGCTAATTTTTAAAAAGATTGTATTTATTTATTTTTAGAGAAAGGAGAAGGGAGGGAGAAAGGGAGAGAAACATCAAGGTGTGGTTGCCTCTCACGTGGCCCCCACTGGGGACCTGGCCTGTAACCCAGGCATGTGCCCTGACTGGGAATTGAACCAGCGACCCTTTGGTTTGCATCCTGCGCTCAATGCACTGAGCTACACCAGCCAGGGGCTACGTTCAGTTTTTTTAGATTCCACATGTAAATGATATAATACAGTGCTTGTCCTTCTCTGTATGAATGAATTATCTCACTTAGCATAATGCCTTCAAGGTCCATCCATGTTGTCACAAACGGCAGGATTCCCTTCTTTCTCAAGGCTGAATTATATTCCACTGTGTATATACGTTATTTCTTTTATCCATTCATCTGTTGACTCACACTTAGGTGCACTGGCTACTGTAACACTGCAGTGAGCATGGGAGTGTAGTATCTTTTCAAGGTAATGATTTCCTTTGGATAAATACCTAGAAGCGGAATCGCTGGGTCACACGTTAGTTCTATTTTCCATTTCTCGAGGAACCTTCACACTGCTTTCCACAGTGGCTGCACCAGTTTACACTCCCACCAACAGTCCACAAGGGCTCCCTCTTCTCCACACCCTCACCAACACTTGTTGTTTCTTGTCCTTTTGAAAATGTCCATTCTAACAGGTGTGCGGTGATACCTTATTGTGGCCTTGATTTGCATTTCCCTGATAATTAGTGACGTTTAACACCTTTTCAGATACCTGTTGGCAGTTGACGTATCTCCTTTGGTGAAATGCCTTTTCTGACCCTCTGCCCATCTTAAAATCAGATTGTCCTTTTCCTATTGCTTTGAGTGCGTGCTTTTTATATTTTAGATTTTAACCCCTTATCAGGTATAGGATTGGCAAATACCTTCTTGCACTTAGTAGGTTTTCTTTTCATTGTGTTGGTGGTTTCCTTGGCTGTGCAGAAGCCTTTTAGTTCGCTTGTGTTGGCTCCTCTCTGAATCAAAGAAAAGCGACAGGGCGAGGCGTGGGGTGGAAGGGAAACAGCACAAACGGAGCCCTGGGAAGGCCGGGAAAGGGGTGTGTGGGCGCGATGCCTCTAGAGAGCCGCGACTCGGCGTGAGCCTGACCACCACGCTTGGAACAGTCTAGGGCAGACGTGCTCCTTAGACGTGCAAGTCAGGAGTCTGATTTTATTTCAGGGCTCAGCTGGGAAATTAGTTTTCCATTTTAGGAAATTTTGTTTTTTAAGCTCTCTCTCTGGCAGAAAGTGGCAGGTGCTCACTAAACCCGAGTCCTCTTCTTCCTGGGCACATCGTTTTACTACCTTTCACTGTCTCCCTTGCACTTGGGTGTGGCCATGTGACTGAGCTCCAGCCGGTGGTTCATGGGCAAAAGCGACGTATGGCACCCCCATGCCTGGCCCATGACACCTCCTGCGTTGTCATCCAGGCTCCTCCTCCTCTCTGCCTGCTGGCTCCTTGTGGAGAGCGGTGCCGCCTCGTAGATTTTTCTATGGTGACGAAATGTTCTGCATCTCTGCTGTCCAATATGGTAGCCACATCCTCAGCGAGCATGTGGGATGTAGCCAGTGTGCCCGAGGAACTGCACTGTGAATTTCATGGGGTTTGAATGAGCTTAGATAGCCACACTGGATGGCACGGCTTTAATTGGGAGGTGTCTGGTCTGTGAGTGACTGGATGGAGCAGGGTTCTGGTCTACCCGTATTGCATGGCGATGTGGACGAGAAATAAACATTTACCGTGTTAAGATGCTGAAATACAGTGTCTGTTTCATCAAGTGAGGGGTACCTGCTGATGGACCTACACTGAAAACGCACAGTATGCATCTTCAGCTGGGCAACGGCATGGCTGGACAAATCCAGTACCTAATGTCAAACCCAATTATGTACTAGCATTCTTGGGTGGACACTGGAACCTTCTTTCACCACTCTGGAGCTCCCAGTCTTGCCCCACCCTCTTTTATTGGGGGGAAAAAGCCATGAAGCCAGCACTCCCTCCTTCTCCTGACAGAGCAGCAGCAACTGCTCGGGGTCTCTGGCTCCCCCTACGTTAGCTCACCCTGTGGGCTTGGCAGGTCATATTGCTCTCTGGTAATTGGCTTCCTCACCTTCAAGGTAGTGATTTCTGGGTTTGCTTGTCTTTCTCAACTGCATCTTTCAAATATCCACTTTCCCCTGTACCCTCTGTTTCTTCCCCTTTGGACAGAGGATCCTTAATCCCTGTGCTCCTGCCTCAAGCCCCTCTCAGGCCCTTCCACGTTTCAGTTCTGTGCCTGCGTCTTCAGCCTGTGCAGTCTTTTCTGGTTTTCTGCCTCTTTCCTCTTTCCTAGTGATCATGCCCATACTTGCTGTCACTCGTGCCTCACGCCTCCCTCACCTTCAGCCTCTCCAGCCCAGTCTCTTCTCCGACTTGTCTGCTGAGATGGCTTTTAGGGTTGACCCTCTATGCAACTTCAAGAGGGTGGGCTCTGGGTACAGGATGAGTCTCTCCTGCCTCGGGCAAAGAAAGACACATCTCCCCCCGCCCCATCTATAAGTTCTAGGTGCTTACCTCCCTCATCCCAGGGTGTCAGGAGAATTAGAAGTCTGTAAATTGCCTTGAGTTCCTTGGGGATAACTAGCAAGTGTATAGAACAAAAATCATTTCCAATAAAGCTGTTGGAAAAAATAAAAATCATTTCATATAAAGCCGTTGGAATTGACTCACAGCCTCAACCACTGGGCTTTGATTATGAGCGTCTCGGATGAAATATCACATTTCAGCAAGACAGGCAATGGCGGTGTTAGGCTGTTAATTGTAATAAAAAGCTTCGTTTGCACTTCTGTTTCTCATTGCGCGGGGTGGGAGTGTGGGGGCGGCAAACATGAGGCTATTCAAGCAGCCCCTAGAAACCTGTCCTTGAGCCGGTGATGGGAAGATCGTTCTGGTGTTGCGTAGTCAGAGCCTGACTTCCCGGTACCATGAGCTCCCAGCTCCTCTGTTACTCAGCAGCACCGCCCCTGTTCCTGTCTCCTAAGGCGGGGACTTTGCATCCATTGTTTACTCCCCTACCTCTTCCTTCAGTTTTCTTTGCTTTTGTTTCCTTCTCTCCTTTCCTCCCTTCCTGCTCTTCTCCCTCCCCTCTCTTCTCTAGTTCCCTCCCTCTCTTTCCTCCCCTTCCTTTCTTTTATTCCTCATTCCTCATTATTTCTCAATTAATTATCTAGCATACCGAACAGACTGGAGATAAGGAAGTACACGAGATAAACAAGACCCCTGCCCTCATGTAATTTGCAAACTGCGGTAGTTGACAAGCAATGATACAAGGAATTCTGACAAAGACTTATTTGTTCATTTGTGCATATGTGCGTGCATGCATTCATTCATTAATTGCTTCATGCAACCAATAATTATGGAGAGCTTACGCTGAGCCAGGCAGTGTTCTAGGCACTTGGGGTAGATCAGTGAACAGGCCTAGTGGGCTCTGATGGGCAAAAGGCAGACTTTTCAGAGATTGCAAAGTAGGAGGCCTCATCTCATCTAAAGCATCAGGAGAGACACCACAGAAGGGATGATCTGATTGAACCCTGCAAGGAGGGAAGAAATTAGGTTGGAAGGAGGGGCCAGTGGAAGCGGTTTACTAGCTGCTAGAGGGGGCAGCTCACACGGGGACAGAATGAGCTTGTTCCGTATGGCTGGTGTGATGTACACATGGCGTGTGAGGTCAGAGTGGCAAAAATGAGTCCTGAGAGCCAAGCAGGGGCCATCTTCGCCATGGCAGTGAGTTTGGAGTTCATTCTAGGGTGCTCGAGGGACACCGAAGGGAGTAAGGATGGTTCGGATCAGAGTTGTTCAGTAGAACTTTCTGTCATGGTAGAAATTCTACTCTGGCCAATATGGTAGCAACTAGCCAGCGACAAGTGCACACTTGAAATGTGACCAGTGTGACTGAGAAGCTGAGTTGAAATGTTGTTTAATTTAAATAGCCACACATGGCTAGAGACTACCATATTGGACAGTGCCGATCTGTACTGTCTGCTCTTCAGTCTCTGGAAATCGAATTTCTCCAGCATAGCCCCCCTGCCCCCGCCCCCAGGGGCCCTTCTGCTCCTCTTCCATCTTCTTGACCACGGGGCCTGTTGTCCAGTCAAGTCCCCCGGGTAACTGGGTGGCAGCTTTCTACCAGTTTTTACATGTGTCCCCTTCTTCCTCAATGAGCCTTCACACACTCTGGGGGGGGGGGAAGGACTGCTTTTGGCTTTTGTCTTCACCCCACGGCAGGCTGCTCAGTCTGTGTGCACTGAGTAATTCATGTGTCATCGATTGACTCCTGTTTTCGTCTGTGGGCTGATGGGTAGAAAGGGGAAGGATGCGGGTACCAGCTTGGACTCCGGGCTGCCCCATGGGGACCGGGAACCCCCAGCCCCCTCAGGGTGCACAGGGGACATCATATGCCTGCGAGAAGCCAAACCACATGGTCTGTGGGAGCCCTTCCGAAATCCTTTGGACACTTCAGTGCTGTGAATGAAGTGCGGTGGGGGCATTCTCTGCTTCCCTGTGGGAGGGCAAGACGTCACCTCCTGGTACCTTGTCGCCATCCTGAAACGCTGTTTGGCTGCTCTGGTGACACAGAGCTCGCTTTCCACTCCTACATTTTCTCTTGACAGTCAAGCCACTTTTGCACTGAGGTTTACAGTTTAAAAACGATTGGGAAGGGACTTATTTCCACTCTTATGTATTCAGCTCAGCTTGAGGCATAAAAGGAAATGTTCTTACAGTAATTGCTCTCAATTGATTCGGGGATAATCAGCAATCCACCACTTTCTAGCTTTTCTCTACCATCGGAGTCAGAGCCAGCCCGGGAAGCGCCTGCTCTGCGGGGGAGCCACTCCTGTGCGCGGCGCTCCTGTGCGCGGCAGAGGGCACACGGGACCCGGTGCCCAGGGCCGGTTACCCTCTGTCTGGGAGTACAGATGGTGTCGCCCCGTTTCCAGAGCACATGGGGACAGGAGACGTGGAATTGCAGTGATAGAACAAGGATTCCGCCCCGGCAAGAGTTTTGGTTCCCACGTGGGGAGTTCATCTTTGTAGAGTAACGGGTTCTCAGGTATCGTTCAGTCAGTGCTCACATTCTCTCTGTGTCCCCTTCGGTGGTTGGCACCTGCAGTGGCAGGGACCTCATTACCACCTGAGGCTGTCTTCCCCCACTCAGGCCCTTCTGACTGTTGGGGCGCACTTCATGGAGCTGAAATCTGCCCCTTTGTAGCTTTCACTCTTGACCTTTTCCTTGGGACCCCATAAACGCAGCCTGATGGCCCCTCCTTCATCTGAACGTGCCTGGGTATTCAATGACAGCTGACTCTCTCCTTCTCTATATAGGCAACCAGAATTCCTCAATCAGTTCCCTGGTCACCTTGGCTGACAGTCTTTAGTTTCTCCCCAGAGCGGAGCACCCAGAGCTGCCACTTCACCATCCACCCGTGGCCTTGGCAGAGCCCACAGAGCAGAGCCGTCTCCTCCTCACTGTGAACGTTGCTGTCCTTCATTGAGACAGCCCAGCAGTCCTAGCAGAGGGGGACTGTGGAGCCCATACTGGTTTTATGCAGGAGGTGTGTGCTGGAGCATCACTGTGGACACTGAGTGAGTGGATACTGAACCTCTGTTCCTGGGGGGGATACGAGGTCAGGTTCTCGGGAGCCTCTGCTCACAACATTTTCATCAGCCAGGCAACACTTCACCTTGTTTTATGTGCATTTCTGTTTAAAGACACCTGGGCGGTGTAAATTGTCGATTCAGTAACATGGAACTCACAGCCAACAGCCCTGTGACTCACGCCTGAACCAAGTGTGTCTAACACGTGAATTTTCTCCGTAAGATGCTTCGCTGCCTTCTTGTGCTTCGGGACACCGGACAGCACTTCGGCACTAGGCGTGGGGACCATTTGAAACAGCAGCCGCCAACGGAAAGCACAGATACGCCAGACCCATGGCACCGAGTAGACAGCGAAAAGGACACCTGTGTGCAGAGGGAGCTGAGAGGAGAAGGCAGGGCGCCGCCTCGTTCGGTGTCAGCTGGGACGTCGGCGTCGGGCGACTCAGATGATTTGCCACTCGGTGCATGTTTGTGGACGATCGCGAACGTGCCTCTGATTTTGGGGCTTACGCATGCATTTTCATGAGTAGGTGGTTTCGTAGACGTGGAGTCTGGGAATAGTGTGGATCAGTTGTATCGCGAGCACGAGGAGGAAGCAGGAAGAGGGGGCAGCTTTACGCAGAGACGTGGAGAGTGAGCACCGTGTACGGAGATGGTCTGAAACCCTGTGTGAGTGCTTGTCACAGAGGGGGCCAAGGCGAGGTCCTGCCCACACGGTGAGCGAGCAGCGCCACTCTCTGTCCTGTGCCCCCAGAGGGCCTCGGCTCTGGGAGGACACCCCTCTCGTCTGCATGGACACCGTCTGGCGCTGTGTCTCACGCAGGGTGGGCACTTGGTGGACATTTGCTGGGGGTGCCATGGCGGTGATGACTGCTGGTTCAGAGCAGAGGGGGCCGTGGGAGAGAAAGAAATGACATGAGGGATGTACCCAGGACCTGAAGGGCACTTAC